>CM037854.1:139896577-139922466 GCA_021234595.1 Delia radicum
TTTTTTTCTCCTATTCCATATCTACAACTTTGCTTCAGATATAAAGATATATTCCGTGTGATATACCGAGATATAAACCGTGTTAAAATATAGAAAAAGTGCTTCAAATTCCACCTTGAGCAAAAGAGTTTGTACGGCCATTAAATTGTTAATGCAGCCAACTTGACAAAACGAATGATGCAGAAGTTCTTATTTTTGTGGCTACTCTCACTTGCAATTCTCAGAATTGAGTATAAAAATCATGTGCTGTACTGTGTTATGAAACTATAAAATTTTATGAAAAATTCTTAATATTAATAAAATTTCATAAATTTAATAAAATTCTTCAGTGAATCTACTAAAAAAATTCTATGAAATTGTTCATTAGTATCATGAAGTAGAATCTCTCAGTGTAGTATAAATTGTAGTACAAATAAAGTTTAATGTAAGTAATACCAAGTAGAGCAGCATTCCACCAACTTTTGCTTTACGGACCCATTGATGGTTCACGGACCCCCAAACATATATTATTTTTTATACACTCTGGGAACTTCTGCTGTAATATTTGTAGTGAAGAATTTCATTTAAAAAACAACCACATTAAATTACTGTATTATGATTATACATTATTTTATAAAGTAGTTTTCTTATTTAAAAAATAAAAATTGATGTTTGTTCTTTTTACTACATATGTGGATAATTTTTACTGCAATGTGGTTAGTTTTTTGGCAATGTTAGTTGAATTTACTGAAATGTAAGTCGTCCTTTCTCAAGTGAAATTTCATTTGTTTTTAACTACATTTACAGTGGTCTTTACCTACATAGTATTCTAAGTGTATCAAGAAATGCAAAGGTGACGAAGCAAACAAAACCAATTTTTGTAGTCTTAAAATAAAAAGAAATATTACAACAACCAAATGTGGTATAAGCCGTTTAAGAAGAGAACTCCAAAGGACCAGAAAAACAAGTTTAAATGAAAATTTCCCTCAATACTAACGAAGCTTTCTCACAGTGTGAATGAAAAATTTCTTAAACTTTATGAAAAAGGCCATATATTTTTTATGAAAGTGTTTTAATGAAACTTTTATTATGCACTTATGAAGTTTTTAATATATAAAAATGAAATGTTTGATAAAAAATCAGCGTTAATCTAGTACAAAGTTTCCAATGGATAAATTCGAGTGACACTTCATAGATCTAATGCAAAAAGTTCATTATATCATGCATATAATTTATCAGTATGGAAGACAATTCATTAGAATTATTTTTTTGTCCACAATATGTTAATAAATTTTAATTTTTTTTTTTTATATACGAGGTCGGATCAATAAGCCCATGACTTTTCAACTTCCCTCGTAGTTATATGAAATGCAACACTGCTCCCATCAAGTACCACCTTTAATAACTACTGTCAAATGTTGAGCAGTTCCGTCATGTACTTGCGTTTAACAGCTGTTCAAAAACATACAACCTCGTGGATTTTTTAAAAATGGAAAAAAGTGAATTTCGTGTGCTCATTAAACATTATTTTTGCGAAAAAAAAACCGTCAATCAAACCAAGGAAATATTGATAAATACTATGGGGGACTCTGTACCATAGATTTCAATGGTAAAAAAAGTGGTTTACTGACTTTCGTTGTGGTCGCACAAGTACAAAATGACGCTGAACGTTCTGAACGGCCAATTGAGGTCAATACACCCGAAAATCTAGAAAAAATGCACGATATGGTGTTGGCCGATCGAAGAGTTAAAGTGCGTGAGATTGTTGATTTTAAATAATCTGTTGGGTTTAAGAAGCTGTCTGCAAGATAGGTGCCGCGTTTGCTCTCAAATTGACCATAAACGTAATCGTGGCCAATAAGGTGATGGCGACGGGTTTTTGGGGATGCAACGCGGATAATCCACATCGATTACCCTTAAAGGGAAAAACAATAAACGGGGGCGAATTTAAGGAGTATTAAAAAAAAAACGAACCCCTATGGCCAAGAATGCCTATTTTAATAGACCTCGAAAAGTCCTATTTTTGGAAGGGATACCACAATTGAAGAAACGTTGTGGACTAAGTGTATTGAGCTAAAAGGGGATTATGTTGAAAATTATTTTTTTTTTTGCAAAAAAAAAACTGTGTTTATTCAAAAAGTCACGGACGTATTGATGCTCCCTCGTATTATGAACTTATTTGATATCATAAAATATAGTTTTCGATAAATTTGAGAAAGAATATCCGTGTGTTGTCTCTTAAATTTGTTAATTTCAAAAACATTTTTGAATGATTTTCAAAATTTTGTTTTATAAATGAAGAATTATGTAAACATTTGTTGTTAACCATGGTTTAGTTAATGCGTGGTCGAATTAGCACATGTACATTGAAATTATTACCAAAACGTCAGGACGTTCAATTAGTTCGTACAATAGAGGATTCATCTAAACCGGGGTCGTCGTAAACGATTTTTCTGTACGAGACTTCTAGAAAAAATCATAAAAATGTAATACTTTATTATTAATAAAACTGAAAAATATGTTCGCGAACCCAATGGAAATACTCTATCGGACCCCTGGGAGTTCGCGAACCGTTGAAATAGAGACTAACCGCCCTCTACGTTTTGTTGCACTAACCCTCCTCTACAAATTACATTTGGACATATATAATTTATCTTTCAATTGGTCAATTGTCAAACACTTTTGGGCAAGCACACTTGCCTGTGGTGGACTTCCCCTATCGATGTTTCCCACTATTAGGGATATTAATTGTAACATTTTTGCAAATTCTCAATATTGGAAAATAGAATGCAGTGATGGACAATGTGCCCCGAAAGAATTGTATTACAGGTATTTTGTAATTCTATTTAAAAATAGAAATATGTAGAACTAAAACTTGGTACCAATAACTTTTTCATACGTTTATATGTAGTTTCTAATTGAAAATTACTTTTCGCATGATTTCAGTAATTCGGCCTCAGATTTTACACTTTATTATTAATTGCACTTACTGCAATTACTTTAACATTTGCATACCCAATATTATAATAAAAGCTTTGATTATAAAATAAGCTGACGAAATATTAAAAAACGTTGTAAAAGTTTTCAAAATCGACCATTAAAGCAATAAATTAATAAACATTTTAATGAATGAGATTAGAAAAATCTTAATAACAAATGCATAAAAATCGGTAAAGAAATAACATATATGTATATTGGAAATTATTGTCAGCTAAAACCGATTATACTATACCATACACTAACATGTATAAGGAACGGCTACATAATTGTACCTCACAAAAATATGGCCATACACTTCAATGTAGATGTAAACTGAAGCTACGATAACAACGAAGTTCAAAAATTTGCATATACAAATCATTTCGACCATTAAATAGCCCACATACTATAAAATGTTCTACTGATGATTGTTTGGGAGAACATGAAATTCTATTGTGAATGATTTAAAATTTATCCACAACTTCTGCTTGCTGTTCTCAATCGGATTTTGCAAAATTTTATTTAAGTTGATAATTTCAATTTGAATCGGATTTAAACACATCTTTGTATAGGCAACGCTTCATCAATTAGTGGAGTACTTCTAAAATGGTTGGCGAATATAATATATTTTTTAGTGATGGTTTTATATTTCTACAAAAAATTAAAGTATCCCAGTTATTGAGTGTAGGGTACTTATAAAAACAGACCAATTAATTAAGTCGCATTAAAATTCTCAATTATTTGTGAAAAGTGTATTTTGGAGCCTACCACTAATAAATTTGGTTAGTACAACTATATTCAAATGTGATTGTGAATATTTTAGGTGTTTAACTAAAATTTAGTTGTGTTTACCGAATTTTGGTTGTAAAACCTAATATTCAAATCGTATCAACTGATTCAGTCGTAGTAATCGAATTTGAGTTGGCAAAATTGGCACTTATGACATTATAATGTAGGCATGAATTATCATAATCACTATTCGACAAGGGTGGAGCTTGTTATAGATTGTTTAGGCTGAACATATTTCCGCATATTTTGTTTCATTAACACATTTTATAAACCAATATTATAATACGGTACTATATTTAATTGGTTCAAATAAAAAAACTCGATTTTTCTTTCCAGTGCTTGTTAAATCCCAGCAAACAGTTTGTTAGATAATCAAATGCATTATTTCCACGATATACTACAATACTTATCTATGTCAATTTTGCTGGGTTCCTATGAGAATAGATTTAATCAAACTGGAAAGTATTACAAAACTTATATTTTAAATTAATAATATTGCTTAATGAGAGCAATGAATATGTTCAATAAAAAATTGTGAAAATAATAATTAAACCATAGATTATAACTCAAATTCGACTGGCTTAGTGTGACACCTTAGAATGTGGGAAAAAAAAAAGAACTAAAAATTACGATATAAAAGGTTGTCGCTTACCAGCAGATGTCAAGAGAGTAATTTCTAACGTTAAAGCGTCTAAACAAAATACAATTTTAGCAAAACATGAAGGGGAGAATCTTAAATCCTTTTAAATGCAGGGATATTAAAGACACAGAAAAAAATAACTTTAAAAATTCTTAAAAGTGTAGTGGAAAAGTGTATAAGCTATAGAACTGTTTAAAAAAAAGTGTAAACTTTTAAAAATCCTTACTAAATTTGAATGCTATATACCAAAGTGCAGTTCAAAGATTTATATCAAGTAATTATTTCTAAAAAGGGCTTAAAACTGATTAAATTCTCCTGTGATCTTAAATAAGTAAAATGTGCTAACTTCATAAAAAAATTATATGTCATGTGTAAGCTTCAAGTATCCCCAAAGTACAACTTAGAAACTATTTCATCGGTGCGCCCTGAGGTCGATTTAAATTGCGTGTTACTTCAATCAGAAAGCGATTTTGATCAGAAAAGCGGATTTTGATTGGAGGCGGCAAAAGGTTAAAAATTAAAAGTTAAAATTTTTATTTAAATTTTCGCAAAAATTACTAGCTATTCGGAACAAATTATATGTCATTGGACATTTGATATAATTACATTGTTATTTTCCGGGATAGGGTGGCTGTTATTTCACTTTAAAAGTAAAAATTACCCAAATACTTTAACTGGAAGATCTGAAATAATAGTTTTTATCACTAAACGAACAACTGGGAATAAGTTTGCCTTGCTTTAAACAAAAGTTAATTTTATATGCCAAATAAAAAATAACATAATTCGAAATAAAAAGTTAAAGCAGTTTGTTCAAATTGAAAAAATATATATAGGTTTTTTTTTTGTTTTTTCGGTTATTTTAACTTAAAGTTAAATAACACGCTCCCATCCCTGGCAAATTTAAATGTATATATTATATAGGAAAGGAGATTTTATTAGCTTTCTAAGGACACATAATTTCTCCCGAAACAGTTAAGTAATTTTTGAGAAAATTGAAGATTAAAAAAAATACTTTTAAGCCTTTCCGCCTCCAAAGGGGGTGTGTATTATAAAAAAAAAAAAAAACAAAAATGATCGAATCACTCACGTATCTGAATCGTGCCTTAGTTTTTTTTATCAAAATCGGTGAGGTGCTCCTAAATTAAAGACAAAGCCAAATTTAAAGAATTTGCTCCTAAGACAAGCCATATTTTACAATTTTGATTGTTCGCGATAAAAAGCCAACCTAGATTTTTTCCGTTTCTAAATCGATATCATGCAGATAATTCTCTCAGTGCAGTATTGTCCTGTTACCCCCGATTTATAACAGCTCCCGTTGGCAAAACCTTGGAAAATCAAAAAAAAGTTGTGCTTTCCAAATAACTTAAATTCAACTATGTTTTTAAATGTTGTAAAATAGCATTTAAAAAACTAGAAACCGAGGAACGTCTAAAATATAATAAAACATTAAAAAATTATAATCTTACTGAATGGATACAAGCAATATTGGTGAAAACAATACTAGCTAAGAAATTGCGGGTGTATTGGCTAAACACATGCTTTGCAAGCAAACCAGTGTTTGCACATGGTTGTACATTTGGGGATTTCCAACAAGTTGGGTTGTACACAAATAACAGTGGTTTGCCAGTGCCATTTTTTTTGTAACAAAAATGTGTACAGAATAACGATCGAAGGACATAATTAGGGACACAGACAGAATTTTAGTGAACGAAAAGTAATTAGAATTTCAGTAAACCAATGAACTTTTATTCATAAAGTGAACAAAAAATTTCTTAAAATTAATGAAAAGCTGCAGACTTTTTATGAAACTGGTAATGTGGTGAAACTCCTTCAAATTAAGTCAATGAAACTTTTAATAAATAAAATTATATTTTCGTCAAATTTTTAAGTTAATTTTTTTTAACACTTCTGTCATTTTTGGGTCAAAATGCACCAATTTCGAAAAACAAAGTTAAAAATCTATACTTCATTAAAAATTTATTAATGTGAACAATATTATGAATTTTTTTTTTTTTTTATTTTTTTTCCTCATGAGCAAATTTATTGTTTACATACATTTTTACATAATTTTGTTATTTTGAAAGAAAAAATTAAGTACAAACGGGTTAGTAGTATGATTTTAATGATTTTAAATTGTGTCAATTTGACCCAACAAACATAAAAGATGGGGTACAATTTAAAAAAGGACAGAAATAATATATTTATTATTTGTTTTAAGTTAATGGTATCAATTGTACAAGATGGGACGATCCTCAACGGATACGTGGCAGGTTTTGTGAATTGAACCCGAGACCTCAGAGCATATTTTCTGCAAATGTCCGAGGCTCTCCGACAGGGGGGTGCGTTATTTTGGTGGTCGAATAGTGACGCCATCGGACGTTTGGAATTGTTTCGTATGGAGCCTGAACCTATAGAGTGTATTCGTTGCAGTCACAAAATACCAACTTCTGGTAGCGGTGCATAGTGCCACTCTAGTCTAATCTAATCTAAGTTTAATGAAAAGTTTCAATAGACAAAATTCAGTGCAATTTTATGGCTTCTTTGAAAAAAATTTATTAATAGCATGAAGATTATTTTCTAAGTGCGGCAGTATCAGTTTCAAAACTGATACTGGTATATCTTGGTATATGTATCTAAAAGTAGGAACAACATTTCAAAGCATCTCTGTAATTTTATACCGGTTCCAGAAACTTAATTTCTAAAATTCTTAATAGTGGAAATTGGACTTTGCAATATTTTTATACTTCTTTTTTTAAGTTTTATTAACCAGTATTTTATGTTTTTAATTTCAGTTCGCCGTTGTCGTAGTCTTGGTGCATTGGCCTTGGGTGCTAACTCCTCCGTCATTCCCATTGGATGGCCCGGTACTGTTGTAGTTGGTCACCACCCAGCTGCCATTAGCGTAGATCATTCAAATTTGGTTATCGGTGCCCACGCAGTTCATGGTATTCCACATATTGTTGGCGGTACTGTTCAAATTGTTAACGGTCCTCATGTACATCCGCTGTAGTACCAGTAGTTGTTCCCGGTGGTGTCGCTGTATCTCAAACCCGTGGTGCTGTTCATGTTGCCCCATTGGCAGGACATGTCCAATCAGTTGTGCAATCTAACTTACAACCTGCTCCCGGTACTGTTTAAAAAAAATCTACTCAACCAAAAAAAAAAAAACCTACCGTAAAACTCAACAGTGCTGCTTAACACTGTGACGCCGGTTTAAGACTTTTGCTTATGAATTTGATTAAATGATTTCTTACCCTACGTCCCACAACCTGAGTACACCTTGAACTTGAAGAGCTTGTTAGCATCTCTCTCGTGAAAAATAAATGGATCATATCATCAACTTCTTCCACCAAAATTTAAAATTTTTTTTTTTTGCTTAAATAAAAAAAAAAAAAATATAATAGTGTAAATAATTTAAGTTTTTGTATTCTTTTGGCACATTTTCTTCTTTCATACATTTTGATTTGTTTATTTTCTTTTAATTCTATCATCCTTTTTGCACTCTTTCTTTTATTTAATATACTACGACTATAGTCAATTTGTTTAGTCATTTGATTTAATCTTGTATATTCCTTGTGATATTCTTTCTTATATGTAACTTCCTCCAAGTCATGTCCACCGGTCGTGACTATCTGCTTAAACTGCCGTTATAATGTATGATATTTTTCGGAATTATATCTATACCGTTAGTCATTTTTGTTTGAATTGTATGCCCATTAAAAATATGAATTAAGATGTATCATGTGATAAGTGAAATGGTAACAAATTTTAAATTGTTTAAAAGAAAATAAAGAAAAACTAAAAATTAAAAAAAAAAATAATAATTAAAATGCATTTTTAAATTTAAATAATGATGGACCAACGAGCAAAGCCAACCAGGGATGCAAAATGGTGTTTTCTATCCAACCAGACCAAAAGATTAAAATTATTACAAATACGAAATTTTATTTTTTTATTTAAAAAACGAACTGCTTTTTGAAGAAATTACAAACGACTAATCTAAATTATTTGACAAAAAATTATTTCACAAAGTTCCATTTACAGAGTTTCCCACAGATGTACTATTTCGACCAACACGGTACAATTTTTTTTATAAAGTATAATTTTCCCGATCTATGCCAAACTTGCAAAAAAATATTGATCTACAAAGATTTGTAATTTCGACTCCAATAATTTTTTTTTTTTTTTGCATGTATACACAAAGTTTGTGCTATCGAAATTAAAGTTGCAAACCACATTGCTCTCACGGTCCATTTGAAGCTGGATTTGGTTAAAAAAAAAAAATAATAGAAATTTCGAGCATACCGGGTTTTAGTATGACTTTTGATCAAAAATACCTTTATTTAAAATATCCTATGGACAGACTAAACAAATTTTTAAGTTGGAAAGAAATTTGTCTACCTTTAAGCGCATTTAAGGTGTACATATAACATTGCGGAACACTGGCTTTTGGTGCCTCGAATTTGATATTGAATTTTGATTAATTTGGGTATGTTATTAGTTATAGTTTTTGAGTTATCGCAAATAGAAACTTAAAAAATTCGAAATTTTTAGATTTTGTTTATGTCTATAGATTTAAAAGTATATTTTCCGGTGAAATCAGAGACCTTAGTTATGAAAAATATATCAAGTTTAACTCAAAACAGCTTTTATTTTATCAAAATCTACCCAAGTTAAGAAACATATTTTTACATATTTCCCTATTTTCAATGCGTTTGAGGCACCATAATTTTTGCATAGTGTATTTTGCTATAAAAAACGAATATTTCTGGGGGGAGTTGCCGATCTCTACTATGATTTTTTTTTATCCATACACTTGGCGCACCCTAGTGTACATTGAAACAAAATTGTAAAAAAATGTGAAAATTTTATATGATATTATTTTTTTTTTTAAATTTTAATGCAATTATTCGGACGTGTCTCAAAAAAAGCAGAATTGCGGTGCCCCCTCATAACTTGCTGCTGGGTCATCTGAAATCAAAAAAAATCAAAGTTCATTCGTTCATTCCCAGGTAACGCTGGGAGGGTTTTTCAATATATTAATTTTTCAACTTTTTGAACACTTTAAAGGGAAAAAACGCGATTTCGTCTAATAAAATTATTACAAATTTAAATTATTAAAAATTATTAACAAATTTTTAAAAAACTCTCCAGCGTTACCCTCGTAAAGTTATATACAGAAATGGTGTTCAAAAATTCAAAAGGAGCGGTGCAGTAGTTTTGAAGTTATGAGGGGCACCGACTTTGAAAACATGAGTTGTGGGAATAACACTTTAAAGATTTGAACACTAAAAAATCTGGTATTAAGCGTTTATAAGTAAATTTTATCGCTTACCTACCTCACACTGAATCATCAGAGCCAGGTCCATAAAGGATGTTGCTATCATCAATGATGTCTAAAGCAACATTTGTAATCTGTTTACAGCTTTCGGACGACACTTTGATGTTTAATCCAAGGCCTTCTTTCTTAATCGAATGAAAGTTTAATTTTCCATCACATTTCTAAAGCAACATTTGTAATCTGTTTACAGCTTTCGGGACGACACTTTGATGTTTAATCCAAGGCCTTCTTTTCTTAATCGAATGAAAGTTTAATTTTCCATCACATTTCTAAAGCAACATTTGTAATCTGTTTACAGCTTTCGGACGACACTTTGATGTTTAATCCAAGGCCTTCTTTCTTAATCGAATGAAAGTTTAATTTTCCCATGACATTTCACACTTCACTAGCGTAGAGATTGTTGAAAAGACTAATAAAAAATCAATTATCCTATAACGTTTTTCAAGATCCTCCGTAACTTGATTTTCAATGGTCGCTATAATTTTTACTTGTTGAAACGACTTCGTTTTTGAGGAGGTACACATTTTCTAGGTCGATATAATCTCGAACCAGCTGAGTGTCTATCAGATCGTGTAATTTTTTTTAGGCATTTAGTAATAATTTAATACAAAACTTAATGAAAACGGAGCTAAAATGATACGAAAATAGGAACGCACGGGTACGTCTGCCCGATGGAATATTTACTGCTACACTAAATTTTATACTCTACACTGACATACGAGTCATTCTCTATGAAAACACCGAAAAAAATGAAAAATTGTTGCTGGACCATTTTGGATTTTGTTAAAATTTTGTGGAAATGTTCCTTAGGGTTCCAAGAACCAAATCCAAGAGGATTTAATTTTTGCACACGGCACTACCGGTTCACGCAAAATAAAAAACTAAAAAGTCTTGTTTTTGTGCGTAGTGGTTTGAGCTGTTAAAATTTTTCTGCTAGAGATATCTACATGATGAATACATTGTTTTAAAGCTGAAGGATCATAGTTTCTATCAAAAATATAAAAATTTGACTTAATTCATACACCCGAAAAATAACGTGGTATTGAAAATAAGCATATTTCATTGGTTTTTTTGTGTTTTTCAATGAACTCCAGTGTCGGCGCTAATGAATATAAAAGCATAATAATTCTCAGATACAAATTAGACATGTAGGAGAAAAATACAAAATTAAAATTGGCTAAATCTGGCAACTCGTTATGAAAAAATCGTTACTTGAAATTTGGAAATTTTGAAAATTTCCATATTTCAGGCTACAATTTGATTATGTTTGTTAGCAGATACAAACTTGAAAATTACAGAGTATTTACTCCCTACTTTTGACTTTATAACACTTTAAGACCCGTCTAGTTATTTCACTCTTCTCGGATTTACAGGGTTTTAAAGAAAAGCCTTTTTGATTTTTTGTATGTATTTTTATACTTCCCTCAATTGTTATATATAGAGGAATTAAAATAAAAACAAGTATTATTATGAGGTAACAAGAATAATTATGGACTAAAAAATATATTTAATAAATTCAGTAGATTTTGATGTTAAAAAATTTTACAGTGGTGGCAAAAAATAGGCAAATGGTAATTTTTATCATTTAAAGTAGAAAAGTAATAGTTTAAATGTGGGTAATTAAGAATCGTGGATAAGTTTTATATTATTTTCATAAAGTATTGTTCTTATAATATTCGAGTTTCAAAGATTATCAGAAGCTGAAAACTTTCGTACTTTTAACTGACTGTGAGAAATCGGAGAGAAACTGTGGTAGTTCTTGTATTTTTAATTGTGCAAACATCAATAAATCTTTTTGACAAAAAGTTTTCGATAGCATCAACATCAGGAATGGATACAAAAAAAAAATTTATACCAGGAATTTGGGTGGAACAAAAATCAAACATTGCTGTAGGTGTTAGGATATGATGATCCGCAGTTCGCTGGTAGACTTGCTTTCCTTACAGTCTGCTTAATTGTACCTCCTGCTCCATCACAAGGACTTTTGCCATGAGAAGTGGTAAAAAAGTGCCACTCAGCTTCTAAGCCGAAATCGTCTTTGTGATGACAAATGTTGATAAAAATTTTTTTATTTTGTAAAATTTTTGTAAACATAAAAAATCTACTGAATTTATTAAATTAATTTTTTAGTCCATAATTATTCTTTGTTTCTTCATAATACTACTTGTTTTTATTTTAATTTCTCTGTATATAACAATTGGGAGAAGTATAAAAATACATACAAAAAATCAAAAAGGCTTTTCTTTAAAACCCTGTAAATCCGAGAAGAGTGAAAATAACTAGACGGGTCTTAAAGTGTTATAAAGTCAAAAGTAGGGAGTAAATACTCTGTAATTTTCAAGTTTGTATCTGCTAACAAACATGACCAAATTGTAGCCTGAAATATGCAAATTTTCAAAATTCCAAATTTCAAGTAACGATTTTTTTCATAACGAGTTTGCCAGATTGAGCCAATTTTAATTTTGTATTTTTCTCCGACATGTCTAATTTGTATCTGAGAATTATTATGCTTTTATATTCATTAGCGCCGACACTGGATTTCATTAAAAAACACAAAAACCAATGAAATATGCTTATTTTCAATACCACGTTATTTTTCGGGTGTATGAATTAAGTCAAATTTAATATTGTTGATAGAAACTATAATCCTGCAGCTTTAAAACAATGTGTTCACCATGTAGATATATATAGCAGAAAAATTTTTAACAGCTCAAACCACTACGCACAAAAACAAGACTTTTTAGTTTTTTTATTTTGCGTGTACCGGTAGTGCCTTGTGCAAAAATTAAATCCTCTTGGATTTTGGGTTTTCAGACCCTAAATAATCATTTCCAGTTAGTTTGAGTAAAATCGAAGATATGCCAGCTTTGCCGATTTGGTGATTCATACAGAATAACTCATACTTGACATAAAAATAGTCGTAACTTCGTCAATTTTGCTCCAATCCAATTTTGCTCCCAAATTTTAACACAATATTTTTAACATATTAAGCATTTATTTTAAAAAAATAAAAAATAATACAACAAAAAAATTTAAATACCTTAACCCCCCCTTAAATAAGTTTCTGACTTCCTAGCACTACTTGTCAGAACATACTTAGCGTATGAGTGATATTATTATTTTAATTAAAATTACGTATACCTATCCTAAAAGAGGAAACACAATTCAGTTTAAATTACTAAAATAAGTTTTATTTTTAGTTTTATTAATTAAAATAAAATAGTATTACTACACTCAAAAAATATGTTAGTATAAAAGTTAGTAAAACGTCTTGTAAATCAGGAATACTATTTTTCAGAAAATTTTTGCTAAAATTATGTTTTTTTTAGCTAAATAAAACAAAATTGTTGAGTAAAGCAACTTCTATAATAAAAAACAAAATTAAATTAAATTAAATAAATTAATACAGATTAAATGTGTATTTGTAAACCAAATATTATAGAGATTAATGCATTCTGGTCAAATTGCAAAGAAATATACGTTTACGTAGACAGCATAAAGCAAAAGACAAGGATACACATCATATGTAGTTTTTTGTTTTTCTTTTTTCTCATTACAAAAAGGTATTGTATATGGCATATTTTGTTATTTTTGCGTTTCGATTCTAGAATTATCTACGGCATTTGAATTCTTTTAAAATATGACATCATTTAGACAGCCATTGATGTAAGTAGTTGAACTATAATTTTGTTTATGTTATATATAATTATTATATTTTTTTCTAGATATTACATTAAATCATGTCGCCACTGTGGGAGTATGAATATTTTTATATTTGTAATGTATTGTAAATTATTTTTAAAAAGAATCAGAAAATATGTTTATGATTTTCAGCAATAAATTAACTAAAGCATAATTTTTGTGCATATTTTTAGAGTTCTTTCAATCCACTAAGTGTTAACAAAACTTTTGCTGAATCTACATATTTTTTGATGAAAAGCAGCTCGCTGATTTTCTGAAAAATATTTTGCTGACATTAGCAATTTTTTTCCAAAAGCGTCTAAAAGACCCATACATTGAGGATTTAGAGGGTTAACTTTAAGTATATTGCTGTTCTAAACGAAGATTCGAAAAAATCCTCGTAGAAGTTGACTAAAATTTTGCTGACTCAGCAAAAGTTTTTTCTGATTTACAAACTTTTTTCTTTGAGTGTACGTAGCACATAAGAAAATATGTGGAAATCTTTGTGAAATTGTAAAAAATGTTTCTAGCTCTTTAAAATACCAGGCAATTCAACACTTTTTAAATTTTTTAAAGAAATATTCAAAAGATGCGTGTTCAAACACGGCGATTATTGAATTATAAAACCTTTGATTACGTTTCTTTTTTTATAAAAAAAAAAAAAAAACATCTACACACTTTGAAACTAATCTACAATAGTTGATGGACCCAAAAATTTATATAAAATTAAAACTATGTTTATATTTAAAAAAATACTTTTTCAGTTTTTCTAATGTTTTTTAAATTTCGTAATAGTTTTAACTATAATTAAGAATTTATTTTCATCAGGATAAACATTAATTGTATTTATAGTAATTAAATGTGCTAAAGTCCCAAAACTTATTTAACAAATTGTGAAAAATAATCTGCTGTAGGCGTGTCCCTATCCGGATTTCATTCATGCCCAAGGAAATCTTCAGGGGACTTTGTTATTAGAATTTCTAGAGACATTTGTTATGTTAAATCACAAACTCAATGAGAATTTCTTGTCCTCGTCTAGGAGCGAGATTCAAAATTTAAAATATCAAAGAAAAAACAAAAACAACAACAAAATATTATCAAAATTGTCTTTGTCATCTTCCAAATTAAGAAATTAATCTATATAAAGATAAAATTATGTTTTCAAAAAGGTATAAAAAACTATATTAGGTTAAGAACTAGCCGAGAAATTAAAAATGTTCCAGGCCACTAATGTCACAAATACCACTCAACCAATAAATTTGAGCATACATCCTAAACGCTATTGAACTGATTACTGCAACATAATATTTTTCTTTTAAATATACTTATAATTTCAGGATATTAACCTTTCTAGGGTGAAGTAAAAAACTGACAATATTTTTGGGATATCTATCAAATCTTCAATTTTAAAAAATTGGTTTTCAACAAAACCAAACAAATTGAAACTTGCACTACATGGAATTGTTAAATACATTTTAGAGAATGACAAAAAACAAATTTTTACAAATATTCCCAGTACACTTGGGTAGTGTATCCAGTGGCGTACCTAAGATTTTGTTTCTGAGGGGGGCCCAATATATATTATGTCTAAAAAATCCCTACGGGAAATGAAGGGTCGATTCATCCGAAGTGACAAATCTGTGATACGTGAAAAGGAGACACGTCGCAAAACTGGTATAAGCGAAGACTTCGGTGTTTCAAAGAGTGTCAATTTCAGCAAAATATCCAACCACGTGATTATTTAAATGGTGGCAAAACTTTGGCTGGTTTATTCATGATATATCATCCCTGCGGGAAATTTACCAGTCACTGTTATGGTCATGTGACTAGAACTTTGTGTGTATGAACCTGTCTTAGTTTCGGTTCTGTTATATGAAAGTAACCGGTACTTTTAACATGGGCTTGTCATAGGAGGTGACAATTTGCTACCTGTGGAGCACTGTGTGACGTATCGAATAACTTGACCAAGGTAACCTATCACCATACAGACTGAAATGAATATGCAACGGGACAAGTTAGATGCAGGTAGTGTCAAAGTATGACCATTTTAGGATTTATGTGATATGCAACAGAACCAGTGGGAAACAAATAAGCACGTGACTGGTGTAGGTATAAGTGTCGAAGAAACTGGAAAAAAATTGTTGAAGGAAAACTGTTCACATATTAAGCGCAATGTATTCTGTTATAGAGGTAGTTTGACCACTGCACTGTTCTAAGGGGTACATTTCGCCGGGCATGTGAAAAGTAATTTGCAAGTAACCTGTCTGTTTTTATTCAACGTATGTCATATTATGCACGAGTTAATAAATAGCCCGGCCGATACCTAAGGCACAAGAAAAATCAATTTTATAATTAGCTTATTTTGTCTATACCCAACAAAAAACTAAGTTTAAGATTGCGACGTTTGGCGAGAAATCGTCATATCTGGCAGCCCTGGTAACAGTTCCGTGTTCAGTTCTTTTAAACCAGTGGAGTGTTACGTCTTCATTTCTACTGTCACATAGTCGGTACAGATAAAATTCCTTCAGTGTTATGTTCTGATGTGTAGCAGTCAAGATACTGAATCCTTTGGCAGTAATTGCCATCTTTCATCCACTGCTAACGGTTTTGAACCAGTTCAATGACCAGTAATAACTTCAACTGCAACGGCCCTAGTTGCTTCAGTACACTTTGATGTTATGTTACTTTTTCTCCAGTTACATGATATATCTGGTAGCAACCAGTGAATGTTTTGTCACCATAACTATAGTCACGTGATTGGTCAGAAATTTGGAAACATTCATGTTTCTGTGATTTAATAAAATATAATTTTTTTGGGACTTGCGCAATATTATAAAAACAGTTAATGTGACATAATTTTTTAGGAAAGTTCAGTGATTGGATCCGTTCGGATTCTTTTTGTTACCCGTACATAATATGACACATGCGGAATAAAAAGTAGCAGGTGACATACCAATTACTTTTATTTTGTGCTGTAACTTGTTCGCTTATCGTAGTTTAATAATATGTCACAAAATTATTAATTTTGTACAAGTCCGTAACATAAACCATTGCGATTAATTCTTAACTAGTGTTTTACTAAATATTTTTCTTGAGTACTGTGATTTGTACGCTTAAACCAGTAACGTAATAATTCATATCGAACTGGTCTTCCTACATATCAAATAATGCCGAATATGAGACTAGTTGCATACTAGATACTTTCAACTCGTTCTGTTGCGGATTCGGTGATATGTTATATTCGACAAGTTCTCCGATATATCTCAATTAGCTCAAAAAGTGGAAATTGCCACCTCCTATGACAAGCCCATGTTAAAAGTACCGGTTACTTTCATATAACAGAACCGAAACTAGGACAGGTTCATGCACACAAAGTTCTAGTCACGTGACCATACCAGTGACTGGTCTATTTCCCGGTGGGATCTGACTTGAATTTATATTTTTATGTTGCAACTTTGATGCACTAAAAAAGTAGATTGTTAGTACATACACTACTAGTAAAAAGTTAGTAAAAATGGTTGCTAAAACTACTAAAAAATAGTCCAAAATGACGTTGCGGGAAAAACTGCTAAAATAAGCAAACTTTCTTTTACTAAATATGAAATATTTTTTTAGTTAGTTGAAAGTGACAAATTAGTCTGCTAAAATCAAATCAAAGATTACAAAAATGTAAATTTTTCGATTTGTATTAAGGTTTTATGCTAATAAAATGTTAACCTTTCGCAATCAGGAGTCTACAAATCAGGAGTCTACAAATTTCTAGGAGTCTATATTTCTATGATATATGATTTGCTGTTGAATTTAGCAGATTATTCTATATTGAATCAATCTAGAGTTAAGTATAGCAAAACTTTTGTAGATAATACAGTTTTTGTTTGCTGATTTTTGTCAACTAACCTTCAGCAATAGTTTTTGGCAATATTAGCAGCGTTTACTGCTATTTTCAATTAACAAAAATCCAACTCGAAGATAACTAAAATTTATGAAATTTAACATTTCTATTTTTTCGGTTTCTATCTTACTAATACTTAGCAAACAAATTTGCTATTTTTTAGTAGCTTTTTCTGCTACTTTTACATATTTATTTCTATGAGAGTACAATTCAATAATTTCGTTAGTGTTTTAAGGCAAAATATCAATTCGCAATAAGTAATATTTTATATTTTGAATAATATGCTTAGCTAAAACCAAAAATTTGATATCCCCGGTTTCGGTTTTTGAAAATTAAAAAAAAAAATCGTGGGTTTGGACTTTTTATAAAAATAATTACAAATTTATAAAATATTAATTTTTGCGATATTTATAGAAATTCATATATTCAAATAATGACATTGAATCCATTTTGAAACCTTTTTATTAAATATATTTAAAACGTTTGCACTTAATGCGTACATGTCACAAAATACTTGGCGTATGAGTGATATTATTATTTTAATTAAAATTACGTATACTTATCCTTAATAAGTTTTATTTTCAGTTCTATTGATTTAAATAAAAAAAGTATTACTAAAGAGCGCCTTAGAAAAGATGTGGAATCTTGGTGAAATAGTAACAAACTTTTTCTAGCTCTGTAAAATACCAAGCAATGCAACACTTAAAAAGAAATACCAAGCAATGCAACACTTTAAAGAAATATTGAAAAGATTTTGGTTAAAAACAAGTTTCGATATATAGACATATATATATACGGTCATTGGTCTGGTCGCGATTTGTTAGAAAATTTTACAAAATGGTGATATCAAAAAGCGCAATTCTGGAAAAAATTCCTTTTTATCTTAAAAAAAAAACACCTCAACACTTTGAAACCAATCTGCGAATAGTTGTTGAACCCAAAAATTTATTGAACATTGAACATTGAAATTGTGTTGATATTGAAAAAAAAAATAGTTTTTCCAGTTTTTGTAATTTTTTTATCTCGTAATAGTTTTTACTATAAATAATAAATTAATCTACATAAAGATAAAATTCTGTTTTCAAAAACGTAAACAAATGTATAATCGGTTATGAACTAGCCTAGAACTTGAACTATGACACTTGACCAAGACATTCGAGCACATCCTAAACGTTTTTGAAAATGATTACTGCAACATATTTTTTTTTTGAATAGACTCATAATTTGTGAGATGTGAACTATGTAAAACTGACCTAAGGTGACGTCAAAATCGGAAAATATTTTTGGTATATCTATAAAATATCCAATTTTTAAAAATTGGTTCTAACAAAATCAAAAAAAAAATTAGACTTTAACTTCATGTAATTGTTAAATACATTTTAGAAAATGACAATACAAAAAAATTACAAATATCCCCAGGTCCGCTTGGGTAGTGCAGCAATTTTACTTTTGCGGATTTCGAGAAAATTGTGTTTCTTGGTAATATCCAGACTAGTTTGGTGGCATAAAATATTTAAAATAAAAAATTAGCTACTTTTGCACCGTTTGTTGTTTTATTTTATCATCATTAAAAAAATAATTTTGGACATCATTACACACAGAGAAATAAAGTGCCAACCGAATTGAAATGTGTATATTAATAGTAACAACTTATTAATTCAGTTAGTACAACGATATTTACATTCGATTTCTAAAAATTTTGGGTGTTGCATCTAAAATTCTGTTGAATTAACCGAACTTTGTTGTGAAATCTAATATAAAGTTGTGCCAACAGTCTGAAATTCTTTATAACCGAATTTGAGTAGTAGTAACTGAGCTTCAGTTGGTAAATAGCTAAATTTTTGTCTGTGTGTAACCAATGAGGATACTGAAAAAATTACCCCAGAATTATTTATTTAAATTTAAAAACAACATCAAAGCTTTGCATACTTCCACTGAATTTTAATAAATGCAATTTGAACTATTATGACACAATATGTGATGAACTACTGAACAACGTTAACCCGTGCCGCATTGCAATTTAAGGAAAGGATTTTATATAGATTCAAATCAAAAATATTTAAACACTTTTTGTTTTTTTTTTTTTGCATGGCTGAAGTCATTTTTTAATCCATAAACAAATAGTCTGAACTAAATTAACTCTTATATGCTTTTGGTGTGAAAACTACCTTTATTTAAAGAAAAAATTAAAAAATCAATTGTGTTATGCTAATAATTTTAAACTAAGGGTCATTTTGACACCAAGAGCAATTAATTGTTAATTTCAGAATAAGTTCAGTTCAGACTATTTGTTTTTTTTTTTTTGGATTAAAAATTGGCTTTATTCAGGTTTGAAAAAAAAGAGTTAAAATGTTTTTTGTTCCAATATATATACTAGGGAAACAGCTGATTTTTTTCATTTCCACGTGTGCGGGGACACTAGGTCTAAAACGTCAGTGCTTAAAAGTTAATCCATATTGGACCATGCTTTCGGGACGCACATCGAGATAAAATGTCAGATACAAGGGCGGATCAATAAGTCCGTGACTTTTCGAACATCCCTCGTAGTTATATGAAATGCAACACTGCTCCTATCAAGTACCACCTGTTAATAGACTATTGTCAAATTTTGAGCAAGTCTCGTCATTTACTTTGCGTTTAACAGCTGTTCAAAACATACAACCTCGTAGATTTTTTAAAAATGGAAAAAGTGAATTCCAAGTGCTCATTAAACATTATTTTTTGCGAAAAAAAAACCGTCAATCAAACCAAGGAAAAGCTTGATAATACTATGGGGACCCCTGCACCATCTATTTTAATGGTAAAAAAGTGGTTTGCTGACTTTCGTTGTTTTTCGCACAAGCACAAATGACGCTGAACGTTCTGGACAGCCAATTGAGGTCAATACACCCTAAAATGTCGAAAAAATCCACGATATGGTGTTGGCCGATCGAACAGTAAAAGTGCGGGAGATTATTGATGCCATAGGCATTTCATATGGCAGTGTGGTTTCGATTTTAAATGATCAGTTTGGTTTAAGAAAGCTGTCTGCAAGTTGAGTGCCGCGTTTGCGGCGAATATTATGCCAACTTATTGGACCGATTTAACGACGTGTGCAGTCTCAATGGCAAACTTCCAAGAATTGGGCTACGAATTGGTACCCGCATCCGCCATATTCTTCGGCTTTAGCCCCCAGTGATTATTACTATTCCAAACCTAAAGAAATGGCTCGGTGGAAAGAGATTTAGCTCCAACGATGAAATTATTGAGCAAACAAATGCCTTTTTTATGGACCTCGAAAAATCCTATTTTTTATAAGAGATACAAAAATTGTAGAAACGTTGGACTAAGTGTATTGAGCTAAAAGGATATTATGTTGAAAAATATTTTTTTTTTTTTTCAAAAAAACTGCGTTTCATTCAAAAAGTCACGGACTTATTGATCCGCCCTAGTATATTTATTTGTAAAATAAAAAAAATCTAAATTTTCAAACCAAGTTTTGGGGGTTACTTTGACCCAAAATATTTCATAGAATTAATTGAATTTTCTTTCACTATTGCAATTCATATATTTAAATAAAAATTAATTAATATCCTCCATAAAATGAAGAATATTAACAAAAAATTATTTCATATACATATATATTAAGATTTGCATATATCTGAACTTTGATTTCGATGGGCGTCCCTAAGCCGTTGTCCGATTTGGCTCAAATTTTCAGCACCGAAGTTTTGGACCTAATGTCACATATTCCGAACCGAATAATTAAAAAAGCTTTAAGTCAAATGTATTATTATTGTAAATATTTTTTAAAGAAATTATATTATAATATACCTTCGAGAAAAAATAAATTATTTGATTAAGGAAAATACAACAAAATAAATTATTTAAAGAAAAAATCATAAAAAAACTGCACTACACGACTTTTTGGTTAAAAATTTACTGTAATAGCAGTTACGTCCTTTTGATTTTCGTTGATAGAATCGGTATTTTAGGTCGTATACATGTAAAATGGGTGTAGTTTTTTTTTTCTACACCTAATGAAAAAGTTTAATTTAAAAAAGATTTCTAAATATTATGATGCTCTTTCATAAAATTTAAGAAATTTTCATTCACTTTTTGAAGAAATCTTCATAAGTTTAGTGAACATTTTATTAAAACTCGTTTATTAAAACTCTCTCTGTGTGGACTTTTTTATGGAGAATTTAAAAAAAATATTATTTTGTATTTCAATCGACCAATTCTTTTTTTTGATTTTCTTTATTTTTTTAAAACGGTTAAATGTTTTTCTATTGATTCAGAAAGATTAGTTTTGGAGAAAATATTCGCTGAATATTGTCATTCATATATATTTCTCTGGTATATCTACATGCCATGTAAGGAATTTTATTATATGTTATATTTATTGTCCATACATATAACTTGGAAGGTCTTTTTTAAATATCAAGGAGATAAGACTAATAACACAGTGCAACAGTGAAAAAAATGCACGGACTCGACAGTATAGGTTCGATTGTGCTACCAAAGGTTAGTAAAACTCAGTACTCGGTTTGGCCAGTTTGAATACCAATTTTTTTATGGACCTCAAAAGATTTTGAAAATCAGTGCACCACTCAAAAAAAGGTATCCTCAGTTTTAGGCCTACAGCTAAATCAGACTTGATGATATTGCTTAATTATATTTGGCAATAATGTAGTGAAGAATCTACTGAAAAAATTTTATAAACATTTTATGTGCAAAAAATAATTTTTTCCTGCACTTTATTGAAAAAATATTATATTTTTTCAGCATAACTTACAGGGACTCATAATTTTTCACTAACAATATATAACAAAATTGTAGCCATTGTAAATCTGAACAACTTTTGTGAACATATCAATACAATCTGAATGTGTCTAGGCATCTGAAATAGCTATATAAAAAAAAATTTGTAGTCAACCTGGTCAAACCGAGTATAGGGTTTTACTAACCTTTGGTAATACAATCGAACCTATACTGTCGAGTCCGTGCATTTTTCCAAAAGTCTTCATTTGTTGCACAGTGTAATTAAGGGCTTTTATACTTCAATATTTTTGGTCATATTTTAGCTAAATTTTAGTTAAATAAAAGTTAGATATCCGCTAAAATCAGCAAAAAATTAGCAAAATATTAGTAAACAAATTTCTCACAAAAAAATGTGAAGATTTGAATTTTTTTATGCGAATAAAAATAATTTTAATAATAAAATTCAAAAATCTGACCTCATGAAATCAGCAGTATACAATTTTTTATCAAATATTTTGTTTACTTTAGCAGGATATATTTTCAGTTAAATATAGCAATAGTGTTGTCGATATTTTAATGGAGCGAAATTAATGAGTAATAGATTTTTTGTTAAAGCTCGGCCTATTTTGGAGGCTCTAGCTTTTCTAAAACTTCGTGTTCTGATGAGATCGAAATACTAGTATCAACCTAGCTATTATGTTTGATATGCTTTAATTTTGTAAATATACGGATGTTGAAAGCTCGTTATTATTATTTTATAACATTAAATAACATCAAAAACAATCTCAATGTATATAAAGACAAAAAACTAAAAAAAATACTGTCAAAAATATTACTTGTGCCAGGGGTAAAAACTAAAATGTTTTTTATATAAATATAACATTATTTAGTTTTATTTTTCGACGTATATTACTAATATTTAAAACTATAAAAACTAGAAAAACTGCTAAAATAAGTAGTTTTTGTGTTAGTGAGATCAAAAATAAATCTGTTTAATTAGCAATGATTTATTTATATTTGAGCTTAATTTAATTGAAAATAGCAAAACCAGCAGAATTTTTTTTTTAGATTAGGAGCTTACAAGATTTTGGCAAATATTTCTGTTGATTTTAGAAAAATATACTGGTATTTGCATTCAACTTAATTAAAGGAAAATATATCAAAAACCCTTATGGTCAACGTTCCCCTAAACTGACAACCTAAAGTTAAGTTACCGAGTTATATTTAAGGGATGTTGTAGTTCAGTACAAAATTTAATTTATAAAAGGTCATTTTTAAGAGCTTTCGGATTTTTATAAACAAAAAAACACATAAAATGCAGAGAAATGTATGAGGTCTTTATTTGAGTCGATAGAACGATCTATATAATTCAATGTTTAAAGATGATTTCATATAAATGTTTACCGCGGCTACGCCTCAAATGGTTCATACTCTGGGTCCAATTTTGGCATACTCTCTCCAACATATCGGCCGGTATTGCACGAATAAATTCTTCAATATTGGCTTCCAGTGCGTCAACCGTTGCGGGCTCCTCCCTATAGACACGAGCCTTAACATAGACCCACAAAAAATAGTCTATAGACGCTAAATCGCACGATCTAGGCCCCAAATGTGAAATAAACAGTTCACCGAACTTGCTGTAAATGGGGCCATTGTTTCGCGTGCTGTGTTACATGTGGCACCATCTTGTTGAAACCACGTGTCACCACTTGCCTCTCAATTGGGCCATTGTTTCGCGTGCTGTGTAGCATGTGGCACCGTCTTGTTGAAACCACATGCCACTCAAGTCCAGCTCTTCCATTTTGGGCAAAAAAAAATTTGAAATCATCACGCGGTACCGCTCGCCAAACACAGTAACGTATCTTCCTTCATCGTATTCAAAAAAGTACGCTCCAATGATGCCACCGGCCCACAATCCACACCAAATAGTGCATTTTTCGGGATGCATTGGCAGTTCTTGCAATGCTTCTGGCTGCTCTTCACGCCAAATACGGCAATTTTACTTGTTCACGTATCCATTCAACCAGAAATGAGCTTCGTCGCTGAACACAATTTTCCGATAAAAAAGTGGATCCTCATCCAACTTCGCCAGCGCCCATTTACCAAAATTTAGCAGTTGTGGTAGGTCGTGTGGCTTCAATTCTTGTACCAGCTGTATTTTAAAAATTTTTACACCCACATTCTTCCGCCAAATTTTCCACGTAGTGGAGTAACACAGGACCAATTGCTACGAACGGCGCCGAATTGATAATTCACGGTCATCAACAACACTGGCGGATACAGCTACGATATTTTCATCTGTTCGCACTCTACGTATGCGTGTTGGTGGTTTAATATCCAATAATGTAAATTTGGTGCGAAATTAAGTCACAAGATTCTGAATAGCCGCCTCAGAAGGTCGCCCAAACTGAACATAAATTGGAAGAAGTGCACGATGCACTCTCTTGACTGAACATTAATTTTGATAATAAAATTTAATAAACTGCAAGCGTTGTTCGTTTGTAAGTCGATTCATGTTTAAATTATAGACCAAACTGAACACGTTTAACAATAACATGTTACACGAAACAGCTGAGCTGCCAAAAATATTGTTGCTAAAGAGAAAGTTGCTAAAAAAATCAATCTTTATTTAAAGCCTAGCACAGACGGTCAATATAATTGATTTAAATTTTTGCACACATCAATTTTAATGATTTTATAAACTATATACTTATTTATAATTGATGAATATTTTTCATTGAATAGAAAATTTGCTAAATTTGGCGCATTTTTATATAAAACTACGCTTAGAGAGATTATTTTTTATTTTCCCCCGCAGCTGAATTCGGATACTTTTTTGATTGTTTCTATACTATGAGTGAAAAATTACACATATTTTTGAAATTTCAAAATTTTATTGTCAAAAATTCTGACTCATTTTGGAGCTAGTTTGCTGGCTGGGTTGGAATAATTTATGTTCATTCCCAGCAAACAATCCGGTCCGTTTATGTGCCGTTTTCGGTACAGCATATACGGATCCGAAGTCCGTTTCCGTACCGTTTTCCGGATCAGTATACGGACCGGAAAACGGAATAAAAGGAACATCGAATACGGATTCGAAACAGTATAAAGCACGCTAAAAACGGACCGTTTTCGTACCGTCATGCTGTATATAAAACGGAGTGTACGAATTGAGTGTACGTTCAAAACGTATCGTAAACTGTCCGTCATTTATTTTAAAAACGGAGTGGGACTCCGTTTTTAATATACGGTATACGGTCCGAATATGGTCCGTATTCATACCGTTTTTTTTAAAATGGTCCATTTTTATTTTATTTTATTTATTTTATCTAAATGATTTCTTCTTTTTTTAATTGAAACAAAAGTTTGGTTTATTTTTAATTTTTTTCATTTATAAAGATATTAACAAAAATGGATTAACAATTACATTATTAAAAAACAATATGAAACCACATAAAAATTCAATAAAAATCAATAAAAGGATGTGGTTTTAACATTTTGATTTTTTTTCATTTTATCTCTGGTGTTGTTTAACATCTTCATCATTAAAATTTTCATGAGATCTGCATCTCTATATTTAATTGCAAAAACATCTGAAATACAAGTATATGTTAAAAAGTGGTACATTTAAAAATAACCAAAAAAAATTACCACTAAAAATCTTAAATACGTATTCAGCACCATTTTTTATTTTATGGAGCCGTTCTCGAGTTATGGAGTGACAATCAAAATGTACACTTTATATATATATAACGGAAATATTTTTAAACAATTTTTGTTTTATAAACCATCCTCATTGCATGTTCTACAAAACGTTTTCAGCCATTTTTTATTTTATGCAGCCG
>CM037854.1:139922566-139964763 GCA_021234595.1 Delia radicum
TCAGTTGAATAATATTTATATATTCAGAATCAACTATTAGGTTTAAGTGGCCGATATATATTTTTAAGACGGTTGTAACCATTACGAATTATTGAGAAAAAAATTATTTTTTTAATAGAGTTTGGGTAACAAATTGTTTGGCCAAACTTATCATATTTTTGTAACCATTATTGGTTATTTTATGACAAGAATAGTTAATTTGCTTTAATTATACACAGAAAAAAAAATTGCGCCAAGTACACATTTTGTTGAATAAAAAAAAATAATCAATTACTTTTTTAATTGATTCAATTAAAAAGTAATCAATATTTTTGTTTATTTAAAGTAATCAATATTATTCAAAATATTGATTACTTTTTAATTGAGTCAATTAAAAAAGTAATTGAGTCAATTAAAAAAGTAATTGATTATGTTTTTTTTATTCAACAAAATGTTTACTTGGCGCAATTTAAGAAATATTTCTTTGTGTGTATATAGAACGTACTTGCAATCGAATAAGAATCAAAAGGAAAGACTTTTAATGGTATTCATTGAATTCCAACTAATATTTTCCCTGTGTGTAGGCAATATGTGTATCATAATTTTTGCCTTCTTGAGTACTTTTACTAATAAATATAGTATTCAAAAATTGAAGACAAGTTTTCATACAAAAAACAAATTAATTTTTAACCTTTCAACATGGGATTGGGCAGCTAATAAAAACTACGTGTATATTTTTTGTTGCTCCTTTACAACATATTCAAAGTTCATTAAAATCTGCGAGTTCGGTGTAAGTGTCACATAATTTTTTATTAGAGAATCCTTGCAGACCCCTTGCTAATAACAGCAAAAATGTTGATAAATTTAGCAAAATTTTTGCTGATTTTACAAATTTTTTTGGTGATATTAGCAAATTTTCTGAAATTTTCCTGAGTTTTTGTTTTTTGTGTGCACTGCTGATCGTAAAATCTGCAAAACTTACATATCGTCCATTCCATGATAGATCGGCCAAAATCTGACCGGGGAACATTTAAATTCCTTTATATTTTGTACACGCATTCTGTACGATGTATATTAGTCACTACCGTTTTCAGTTTCTGCAAATTTTATAAACTCGCAGTTTTAATTTTTTTAAACAATAAAAAAAAAAAATGCTAAATGTAGTGAAATTTAAGAGCCATATTTCCCAAAGTTGAAATTGTCGACAACTTTAAGATTTGCTTTAGGCAAAAATGCATTCATAATGATAATGCAATTGTTTATTGCATTTTGCACTTTTTTCACCACCTTCGATTTATGAAACGTTGTAATTTTAAAAAATTTATAGTTTTTTTGGAATAATAACTTCGATATTTTTGGGACAAGAATAATAACTATTTTTAATAATTTTTTCCAAAAATAGCTTGCCACATTTTTCCATATAAAAATAATTTTTTTTGTTTTTTTTAAGATTTTATTTTTTATAATTTGAAAAAAAAAAAATCATAACAGCACTGAACGTTGAAGAGCATTCTCTTCTAAAATATTACGACTGCTTCTATAATTTAAAAATCATTTGAAATCTGTAGTTGCTTAGTTTACGAAATGAGGTTCAAATATCACATGTTTTTTTTAAATGTGTTTTAAATGCAAAAGCGATTTTTTAAAGGACCTCTCATTTAAAACCATTTTTAAAAAAAAAAAGTAATTTTTGTATTTTGAAACGTAAAGACAACTATAGCTGTCAGTTGCTTTTAAAGTTATTGAAATAGTCAATATACTTCAGACGATAATGCTATTCAAATTTTAGTGCTATTATGATTTTTTTTTTTTTGATAAAACTAAATATTATAAAAAAAATCTTATGAATTTTCTTTTTATATGGAAAAATGTAGAAAAGCTATTTCTGAAAAATATCATTAAAAATCGTTGGAATTCTGATCCCAAAAAAATCGAAGTTGTTGTTTATTAAGAAACTTGTAAGTGAAGAGGGGGAAATGCGTAATGCAATCAAAAATTACATTTGCATTATAAATGTTTTTTCGCAAAAAATTGGTTGCTTTTTAATAGCAAATCGTAAAGCAAACATTTTCAACTTTTATATGATTTTTGAATCTTTGAAATGGTCAATCTACTTTGGCAAATATGGCTCTTCAAAATTCACTACTTTTAGCATTTTTTAATTTATTAAAAAATTAAAAACGGGAATAACAACGCGAGTTTACACGCGAAAACGTTGAGAATAATAGACATCTTAGAGTATACGTATGCCGAATTTTAGCAAAATCAAATGGTTGGAGTGCAAAAAATTACCGTTTTTTAATAGTTCTCTCGTGATATTAACGATATAGACGTGAAACAGAAAAAGCTAACTTTAAAAACTAGGAATGGATATTTTGGTGTTTTTATATAGAATTTCTGCATTAAAACAGCAAGCCAAGAAAAAAATTAGATTTTGTCGACCGGTGTAATCATTTTCGGTATTATGGGCCCTCAATCTGAATAGTAGTTTAAGACATGACTAACAAGAAAAGTTTCCCGATACGAACTTATAGATATTCATGGAACTTAAATATACCCGATCTCATTTAAACAATTTTGAAAAAAGTTTCGTCTATTTTCAATTTTTTGTTTGTTTATATTTGATTCTAAGACCACATTTATGCAGGGTGTTTTTATAGAGTGACACAAGTTTAAATCATAATAAAACAGGGAAATATATTTTTAATATCAATGAAACGGGATTAATTAGAAAGAAAGAAAAATGAAATTAATGTTTAAATATGATTTCTGACATGTGGCCGCCACGGCTGTCGCGTAGAAGGCGCAATCTGGAACACCAATTTTCAACAACTTTTCGCAGCATTAGCGGCCGTATTTCGCCGATAATTCTTCGAATATTGATTTCCATTTGTTCAATTGTTTGTGGTTTACCGACGTAGACAAGTGACTTAACATAACCCCAAAGAAAATAATCCAATGGGGTTAAATCACACGATCTTGAAATTATTTTTTCATCAAAATTTTCTTTGAGTAAATCAATTGTAGCGCCCGCTGTGCATGTGGCTCCGTCCTGTTGGAACCACATATCAGCAATATTAATGCCACGTAATTGAGTTACGAAAAAATTTTGAATCATGTTCCTATACCGTTCACCATTGACAGTAACATTCTGACCATCATCGTTTTTGAAGACATATGGGCCAATGACTCCGCCAGCCCATAAAGCACACCAAACAGTAATTTTCTGTAGATGTAATGATGTTTCGACAAAAGCTTGTGGATTCTCCTCACTTCAAATGCGACAATTTTGCATATTTACGTACCCATTCAACCAAAAATGGGCTTCATTGGAAAATAAAATATTGAATGGCAATTCAAAATCAATATCAATTTGTGCTTCAGCCCGTTAGCCGAATTGGCGGCACATACGATGGTCGTTTGGCTTTAATTACTGCACAAGTTGAATCTTGAAAGGTTTTAAGCCAAGATCCTTTCGTAAAATCTTCCATAAAGTGGAAGGACAAAACCCCAGTTGCTGAGAACAGCGACGAATTGATTGATTAGTATCATCTTCAATGCTTTCCAGTACAGCGGCTACAGCTTCTTCGGTGCGCACTGTTCGGCGTCTCACGGGATGCACATCAGTAAACGTGGTCCGAAAACGATCTATTATTCTCCGAGTTAGCCGCTCTAAAGGACGATTATGTAAGCCATAAAATGGAAAAAGTGCACGATTAGTTTGACGAATAAACAATTGCTTTGATTAAATATTTCAGCAATTTGCACCCGTTGCTCTGGTGTAAGTCGATTCATAATGAAATTTCAAAGAAAACTAAACAAAAAGCAACTATCAGCTGTTAAATGTGTGGTCAAATAAAGCATTGATGCCAACTCAAACTTTTGAAACTCAAAAAAAAAAACACGCTTTATGACCAAAACTAGCAGTTTTTGAAAACTTCTGGGTATGGAAATTGTAGTACACTCAGGGAACTTCTGCTTTAAAAATATGTAGTTATTTAGGTTGTAATACAGTTTCTTTATTTTTAATGTAAATGTCAGTCATTTGTAGAACAAATTAAAATATTTACTAACCTTGTAGTTCATTTAAAAAAACAACTAACATCAAATGACTGTTTTATGATTTTACATTCATTTTTTACAGTTGTTTTTTGTTATTTAAAAAAATAAAAAAAAAAATGTTTGTTTATACTACCATGTGGTTCATTTTTACTACAATTGTTAGTCATTTTTTGAACATTAAAAAACAAATGACAATGTTAGTTGATTTTAATGAAATGTAAGTCGACCTTTCTTTAAGTGAAATTTCATTTGTTTTCAACTACAATTGCAGTGGTCTTTACCTACAAAGTATTCTAAGTATACTTACATATAAATGTAGTATAAGTAATCCAGTAAAAACTTTTATTACCACGGACGTGGTTATATATAGTAAATAAATATCTCAACACATTATGAATCGGCGTTAGCACTAGTTATTTTTGTTCTGCGAAGTCGATTTTATAAACAGTCAAGCTTACTCGTGACTACTTATTTAACTACAAATATAATGTCTTTTCATCAACAACGCTTTTTTAATTACTGATAAGTATAAGAGTAAGCATTATTATTTACAAACTTGTAAATTTTTATTTCTCTAGTTACTTAACACCAATATTTCTTTAGTTGCGAATAACCACTAATTTTTTTTTAATGCAGCGGGTAAGATAGTGTATAAATTTTGTGCGTTTTTTCATGAAGCAAATATATAAAACTTTTTACAAAAACGATCTCGACGAACAAAATTAGTAAGTTTTGACCCCGAATTATATGCAGTTGACCCTAATATTACTGCTTATAATTTTGATACTAGAATTGAGAGCCCATTACTGAGATTTTGCTGGGAACCTTAACAAGAATGTCTGTGAAGTGATAGGTTTTCGAGTAGCCATTCTGATGGTGTATAAAATTTGATTAACGTTTTCAAACCTACTTTTTCGTCTCCTGAATATGGAATTGGGCTAATTTTGCCTCCTTTACAGAATAACCAAATTTCATTAAGATCTTAGAGTTTGCTCTCCGTAAATCTTTTAAAATTTTAAGTTCTCGGCTTGTTAAGTAAATAACTGAAAATACCACAAATGCTGTAGAAAAACTAAAATTATGAATTGATGGCTTATAAATTGAAGCAAATAAAAACCTTTAATACTTCAACAAAGAAACAAACAAAAATAATTAGAACCTTTATTCTACTGGTGGGGAAAGAAGTTGAAAAAGTGGCATATAAGTCTAAAAAGCTAGAAGGTTGGCTATGGAATAACAACAAAGGAGGTGTGGGGATATTGAATAAATGTGAAGTTTAAAAGTTGGCGAATATACAAGGGAGGTATCCCTACAAGAACACACAGATTTTAATGAACTCTGGATATGAAACCCACGAAAACACAGGCGTATTCTTTTTTAGCTGCTTAATCATACGTTTAAGGGTAAACAAATTAGGTTAAGAAATTAATTTGTTTTTGTATGACAACTTGTCTTTCATTTACGAAAACTAGATTTATTTGTACTCAAGAAAACAACAATTTTAATACCCATAGCCACATTTTCTAGCCACAACTATAGTTTCAAAGCTTAACTTTGCATTCATTATATATCTGTTGACTTTTTACAAAAGCACTTATGTTGACTTAAGAAAACTTTTTAAGAATTTTGCACTACAGGCTGAAATGTAATTGACTTAAGGCAGTTATTGGTACGAAATGAAAATTTGGAAATGCAATTATTTAAATTTAAATAAATATTAATTTTCGTTTCATCCCAACACCTGACTTAAGCCAATTATATTTCAGCCTTTTCTAAAAAATAACCTTAGTTTAACATGAACCACAAATATTTCCATATAAATTTGGCATTCATAACTATGGTTAAACTCTAAGTTTTGGTTATTATGAGATAAACAATCAGGCCTAAATTATATGAGCCCGATTCAAATCAAGTTATTTCAAAGTTTTGATTAATTCAGTTTAACTTTGGCGAATATTTTTTTATTCCAAAATGTACTATATGGGAAAATATATCAAAAAATTACACTAAACAAACTTTTTTTGCATATTACAAGTTAAAATTTTTGTTGAAAAAAATGCACAATTTTCGTTGATTTAATGAATTTTTTTTAAGAAATTAGAAAAAATTATTAAAATATTTTATGAAAAAATAAAAAATAAAAATATAAATAAAATATTAAATAATTTTCAATAATTGTAATGCATTTTTTTTAATCTTAATGCATATAGGGTATTCAAATTAATCGGGTTTGGTTTTGTTCGAGCAAACGAGTAACTCAATTTTGTGGTTTTTAACTTACTCGATTAATAGAGTATGATTATAAAACTACTCGAGTAACTCGAATAATTTCAATAGTTTTATTTCATTAATTTTTCCTTCAAAATTCATAATAAAACATTAAATAAATAGAAAATCATTAGTTTCGGAATGTATTTTATCAAAATTTAAAAAAATTAATTTGAAACTAAAAACATTTTCCATAATTCTTTCGTTTCTATAAAGTTTGATTTTAAGAAGGCATTAGAGATATAAGTTTAAGATTATTTTGCAAATATAAAAAATAATATAGTATAGCAGTCGTTGCCTCGGAAAAATATTGAGTAGAAATCATATAAATTTATAATTTATTAATAATTATATTATCATATAATTCATTTGATTAAAAGTTGAATACATAGATCCGAATTGTGCCCCCATCATGTTTCACAGTAGGTATAATATTTTTGGGATCAAGAGCAGTGTTCGGTTTTCGACCAAACCTTGATTCGGCCGTCATTCCCGAAAATATTATACTTACTTTCATCGGTAAATATAACTTTCTTCCAAAAATCCATTCCTTTCTGTAAATGTGCCTTAGCAAAAGTCCAGGCGAAGTTGACGAGTGAACGCTCCAATCCGAGCTGTAACACCAAAAAATGATGATGAGTTAAGTAGAATTCGAATCTTGCTAAAAAAAATTTAACACAATCAAATAGTTTTGCAATTGTTGCGATTTTTATTTTTTGTTGAATATTTACATACGAGGGCGGATCAATATATCCGTGACTTTTTAAATGAAATACAGTTTTTTTTTTTTGCAAAAAAACTAATTTTTTTCAACATAATCTCCTTTTAGCTCAATACACTTAGTCCAACGTTTTTCCAATTTTTGTATCCCTTCCAAAAAATAGGATTTTTCGAGGTTCATACAATAGGCACATCTTTGCCATATGGGGTCGTTTTTTTAAACCTCGTTAAATTGGTCCAATAAGTTGGCATAATATTCGCCGTATATTGTTTTTTACTTTTGAAGGTAATTATTCCGCGTGCAACCCAAAAACCTGTCGCCATCACCTTATTTTCCACGATTACGTTTATGGTCGATTGAGAGCAAACGCGGGCACCCATCTTGCAGACAGCTTTCTTAAACCCAACTGATCATTTAAAATCGAAACCACACTGCCATAAGAAATGCCTATGGCATCAACAATCTCACGCACTTTTACTCTTCGATCGGCCAACAACATCGTGGATTTTTTCGACATTTTCGGGTGTATTGACCTCAATTGTACTTTTGCAACCACAACGAAAGTCAGTAAACCACTTTTTTACCATTGAAATCGATTGTGCCTAGTCCCCATAGTATTTATCAAGCTTTTCCTTGGTTTGATTGACGGTTTTTTTTCGCAAAAAATAATGTTTAATGAGCACTCGAAATTCAGTTTTTTCAATTTTTAAAATAATGACGGAACTTGCTAAAAATTTGACAGTAGTCTATTAACAGGTGGTACTTTATGGGAGCAGTGTTGCATTTCATATAACTACGAGGGAAGTTGGAAAAGTCATGGACTTATTGATCCGCCCTTGTACTTAAAAATTTCGCTTAATTTATGGAAATCGGACCATGTGGTCTTAATTTTTTTTTTACATTTTCGACCATTTATTTGAGTATAATAATTTCTGAGTTGTTGGTTAGTTCGGTTAAAGATCATGAATATTTTTCCATATTAACAGAAAAATTATAATTTTATTTGTGATAATTTACTTTAATTAACAGAAAAAACAATTAGAAAAAAGTTATTTGACACCTGCATGAATGGAGTTAACTTTCTAGCCCGCAACGGCCTTCATCAACATTCTTCGTGCCTTAAAGTGTTAAATTGTAAACATCATCTATTTAACTCAACTAGTTAGGTTAAAAATGTGCCGTAACTTAGTTTGAGTATGACGAAATTTACTGCGAACTTATTTTCTATAAAGCTATGTTTAGTTGTAATTGCTCAAGGATATTTTAAAAAAATGTGATATATTAGACAAAGGTCTCGGTGCCAAACTTCTTTTCTCCAATATTACCAAAGAAAAATATTTAAACAGTACATAATTGCCTATATCGTGGTGCCACGTAAACATGTAATAGCCATTCTACATATACAGTTAAGGAAAAAACTCTACATACGCCCTACTATTTTGAACTTCTAGAGAACTAGTGATAATATTAAAAATAATTTTGATGTCAATGTTTACGACATTAATAGTTAAGAATGTTGGAAGAAAAAAAGTTTGAAAATATTGATCTTTTATAAACTATTGGCGATAAACATAGAAATCGGTGTGAAAAAAGTCTGCATACAGCATTGGCAACTCTTAAAATGAATAAGAAAATGAAGAAGTTTTCTTGATTTGCTTTATTTCTCAAACATTACAGTCATTTAAATTCAGAAAGCGATTTGTAAAACACGTTTTATCTTTAAAAATGGTAAATAGAAGAGAAATACAACAATCAGTTCGAAATTTGGTGGTTAACCTTCGAAAAGAAAACAAATCTTACGGGGAAGTTGCCGAAACAGTGCAAACTATTGTCAAACCCCATCAAAACACCAACAGTACCGAAAACAAGCCACGATCTGGAAGACCGAAGAAGCTTTCAAGACGCTATGTCAGTAGTGTCCTTAAAGAAGTCCAAAAAGATCCAAAAATAAGTGTCCCAAAATTAGCCGAACACCTTGCAAGAAGTTCGAATATTACTGTTTCATCAAGAACAGTAATAAACGTTTATGCAAAACTATAGCGGCTTTAAAAGTAGAACACCACGCAAAAAGCCATTTATTTCTGCCAAGAATCGTCAACTTCGCCTGGACTTTGCTAAGGCACATTTACAGAAAGGAATGGGTTTTTGGAAGAAAGTTATATTTACCGATGAAAGTAAGTATAATATTTTCGGGAATGACGGCCGAAACAAGGTTTGGTCGAAAACCGAACACTGCTCTTGATCCCAAAAACATTATACCTACTGTGAAACATGGTGGGGGCAGTGTTATGGTGTGGGGAGCTATGGCGGCATCTGCAGTTGGTAGATTGGTTTTTGTTGAAGGCGTTATGGACAGATATTGGATACAATATTGGAACAAAATCTGAAGCCATCTGTGGAAAGCTTGGGCCTGGGAAACGAATGGAATTTCCAACAATACAACGATCCCAAGCATACTGCGCATATTGTTCGAGACTGGCTTCTTTATCGTGCCCCAAGACAGCTCAATACACCTCCCCAGTCACCAGACCTCAATCCAATTGAGTATATTGGGGACGCTTTAGATTAGATTAGATCAGAAGGCACTATGCACCGCGACCAATGTAGGTCTTTTGTGCTGCCTAAGGTTACCTACAGATTCAAGCTACCTATAAAGCCAATTATCCTATTAGGCAAAATGTTCGCGATATCGGATACCTAGAAACCTAAGTCTCCTATCACAAAGCCTGGGACATTCGCAGAGAACATGCTCCGAGGTCTCAGACACCAGCTCGCAAAACCTACACAAATCCGTGTCCGATTAACCCTTCTTGTGCAGATGGTATCTGAGATTACAGTGTCCAGTTAAGTACGACGCCAGTTAAGGTCCTCAAACCCCCCCCCCCCCCCCCCCCCCCCCCCCCCCCTTTCAAGCGACAAGAGTCGCCTCGACCCCCTACTGGAAAAAGTGATCAATCTTTTAGCCTGGCGCTGACCAGGAGAGTTTCTCAGTAACCAGAGAATTCAGACTCTCTCCATGCCCTGAGCCTTTCCCTAACATACCCCGCAGGTATTCCACAGAATGGTTCGGGACCAATAAAGGGCTTTCGGGCCCCGCGGTTGGCATGACAATCTGCCCTCTCGTTGCCCTCATGCCCCTCATGACCAGGAATCCACCCCAAGGTTAGAGAGTTGCCTCTACCGAGCCTATTGAGAGTCTGAATGCATTCCATGACCAACCCGGACGACACCTTATAAGCCATTAAGGCCCTCAGTGAAGCCTGACTGTCAGAAAGAATGTAGATGCGAGATCTGCGAGTTCCCCTTCGCAGGCATTCCCCTGCACAGACACAGATGGCCCAAATCTCCGCCTGAAAAATGGACGGATATTTTTCCATAGGTAAGGCACGCTGGAAGCCTGGTCCAAAGACGCCCGCACCCGTGTTCCCATTCGACTGCTTAGAGCCATCAGTGAACCACACCTGAGAACCATCTTCCGGTTCCCAGGAGTGATTGGTCCACATGTCTCTGTCAAACAATAACACATCAAAATATCTATCAAAGATCCACTCTGGTGACACTTTGGGACGTTTTGGAAAAATCTGTGTGCAAATATGATATCAGAAATCGTGAAAGTCTGAAAACTGCCCTAACTCGGGCGTGGTCGGAAATTGCGCCCAGTATTACGGAGAACTTGGTGATGTCTATGCCACGTCGTCTTCAGGCGGTTATTGAAGCCCAGGGTGGTCCTACAAAATATTAAAAATATATTGTTTTCTTTTATTTATTTAAAATAAATTAAATATTGTATTCGATTTTAAGACTGTATGTAGATTTTTTTCTCATGAATTTTTATTGTTTTTGTTATTTCTGTTAGTGTTATGCTTTTGAACTAGCTTTTTGTTTTGTAAATAAACTTTGTTTTTTGGTGCTTTAAATATTAATGCAAACGCTTTATTAATTTGCCTTACGAATATCTTAAAAACACAAAATAAGGAGGTGTATGTAGAATTATTTCCTTAACTGTATTTATTATGTAAATTAACACAGTGTCTGACACATTGGTCTATAATTTATACTACTTTCATATTGAACCCCAAAATACGTTTTCGATTTAAAATTTGTATGGAATTTGAACGATGAAAATTAAAAAAAAAAAAAAAAAAATAAAATATGTATTTTGGAGTCCAGTGTGAATATAGTTTTATAAATATTTAAAAAAAAATATTTTTAAAAAATACGAAACAATTTTAGCTGAGTAGAACTGAACTGAAAAAGAACATATTTTGATTTACTCGATTAACTTGATTAGTCGACCAAAATTGTTCAAGTTATTCGTTACTCGAAACTGGACTTTTTAATTTACTCGAACAGTTGTTTGATTAAAATTCATCGATTAAACAAGTCATGGTTAACCGAATGAATACCTTAAAATGTAGTTGATGCAGTATTGCCACATTTTTGAACGCATAAAAACCGAACGGTTCGAATATCGGAAAAATCTCAGGCACCCCCCCCCCCCCCTCGATTAAATTAAATAGGCTTTGATATGCATTATTTCTAACTTAATACAACAAAAATTCCGTGATAAAACGCCATATTTAATGTTACTCAAAAAACATTTTTGTAAATAACAAAAATACTTAAAAGTCTTTGGAGAGATTTTGTATACCAGTGAATGTGTCTGCAAAAATCCTTTCATTTGATACCAAATTTGTTTTTACTTACTTTTAATAGAACGAAATTAACGAAAAAAACTTAAAATTTGGTCATTTTTGACCCCACTTAGTAACGTCTAAATCTGAGATTGGACAGTTAAAAAAAAAACACGGGTCCTTAAAATTGTTATTCTCTGCCACATATCCGAAGTTCATTAAGTTCTGCTGGTCCGCATTGGGATACCTCCCTTGTTAGTTGAAAAAGAGATGGAGAAAGTAAAACTTATTATTGAGTTACAAAAGTGTTACAAAAGTGTTGCACGTCTAAAATATGAGCTGTCATAACAAAATCAGACACTTTACTTACAACACTAACTTTTTCAAAACACGAAACGCAAGAAAGCAAAGAAAACTATTAAATAAACTATTAAATGAAATCGAAAGTAACGCGAGTAATCACAACGAAAAAATCAACTTGAAATTAGCATACAACAAAAATAAAAAAGAGCGTTATTCAATACAAATTCGCACGATTTGCATATCAAATAAAGTTGGAAGGAGTGTGAAATTTGCATTTAACAATTTTGACGTGTTTAAAATTAGAAAGAAAAACAATTTTCCAAACAAATTGCATATCAAAACAAAATTCGTTGTTGAAAAGTTAAGAAAAACTAAGCTAAAGTATGGCACCAATTACAACAAAAACATTCAATATGCGAACATTTAGTTCGACTTCATCACAAGGTTCAATAGCAATACCATTGCCACCATGCACCTCATCATCATCATCAACGGCACTGGCAAGAAATGTTTTCCAACCAATTCCAGCAAATGTTAAATCAACGACATCACCGGTTCGTACTAGAAAATCTGCCACCGTTACCATGATGCTTGCCGAGCGTATTATTCGCAATGATTGGTCAGTCGAGGATGAACATTTCTTTGAATCGAACAACATGAACGTCTGGCAAACATTGGAATTTCTATCGGGTCTTAATTCTCGTAAGCGCTATAATTACGAGGGTTACAATGATGCCAAAAATGCTTTACGGACTTTAACACCCTCTTGGCGTCGTGATAGTTTCATTGAAAAAAGTGTTAATCCTAACGCTGATGAGTCTTCTAAAACCAGCAATGGCAAATATGCAACGGTGGCAAATAGTACGACAGCTGCGGCGCCAAATGATAATTCGGATAATGCTTTGCATTCGGGCAGTGCTGGTGCTAATGGTCAACGTTTAACATATGTTCGCGCAAAAAGTTCAAACAATAAATCGGTAAACAATTCGCGTCGAGATGTCGTGGCAAACAAAAACATCTTGTTAAGGAATTAGATCCAGAGTATGCTTTATCACCCTCGGATTATGTGGATTTAATAAAATGCACGTAAGCTTAAAATATTTAATATTTTAAAATTAATTTTTGTTGTAATCCTAACTATTAAATTTGTGGTTGCATTTAAATTGAAAAAAGTAACAAAATTAAATTACTTTTAAGTCCGCTTGTTTTCTTATCAGCTTCTTTGATCTGACTACATATAGCCAGAGCTTTAGGGAATTGATGTTTTCAGTGAATTTTTCCATAATATAATTCAATTTTTATCTGAAGTGAACACTATAGCTATCAATTATTCTGATTTATATTTAAATTGTCATCAGGCGAATAATTTTTAAACATTTTTGGACTAATCAAACAAATAACGAATACACTCAGTGCAAAAACTTTCTGTATATTTATGAAAAAGTTTCATTCAAATTCTCCCTCGTTTGAACGATACCCATTAGGTTGTTCCGAACATTTTTTTTTAGATTTCTCTAACGCAAGACCTTCTAAAATTTGCGTAATTGATAGTAGATTACTAAAATGATTTTAAAAATAAAATGAAACTATATCTTTAGGGTTCTACAGATCTTCAAAATTTTGAAAAGTAGTTGTTTTCATGATTATATTTCGCTATCCTTAATTTGGACACCTAAACTAAATATGCCACGACTATATATAACAACAACACTTTACCGACGTCTACAAATTTGCTAGACACAGTGGAGTTCCTTTATAACATACACCGGTTATAACAAATTTTTTATAAAAAAAAAAAAAATTCCGGAAAAAAATTTTTTTCCGGACCCAAAACATTCACTTTCAAATTATATACCAATTATTACGGTTATAGCGAATTCTTGTTTATCACGAACCAGTTTTTAAATATAGAAACCCTTGAACATGAAATAAAAAAAATAAAAAATCTGGCAACACTTCTAAATCACCTGTTATATTTATTAGTACCAAAATACGTAAATTGGGTTTTCCCCAAAAAAGAAAACTAAAAAACTAAAACTAAACTAATTTATAATACATAAGTCAGTTGCGATAGTTACAGTATTAAGAGCGGTGTTTGTGATTTTAAAAAACTGAGTTCGAGGCGTAGTGAGACAATTTGTGTTATATTGAGACTATATAAGGAACTTGATGATCGGCAGCTACCGACTATAAGAGACGTTCTTAAATATATTTTATTTATCAAGTATAACATGAAATTGAATTATAATGGAAAAAATCCATCAAATTCAGATATATATGCGATTGGTTTTGAAGAGATGGACAATATTTAGACCAAAACTTCGATTCCAATCGTAAGAAAGGAACGAGTTATTCAGTTACTCAAATACTATTTCGAAAAGTACCTCCATTTGAAAAGATACCCCAAAAGCAAACGAAAAAATGGTTTCGAAAACAAACTTAAGTGTTTGGGACAGCTTAATGCCCATGGGTTGTTTTGATGTAATTGTGTTCTGATTTCATCCTTGAAATTTTTTTCACAACTTTCTGATATCTGTTTTAAAACTGGAGTGAGGAATATTTCCTAAGATATTTTAATTTTTTTTTTAATGAAAGAAATCGAGTGATTGATTTTATATGTGTTTAGTCTTCAGGAAAACTTTTGGTAAATATTAGTACGAGTACACAGAACAAATTATCAACCTAAAATATCTAATTAAAGATTTGATTTGAATTTAATTTGTTTCTAAACAAATATTTAATTGAATCAATAAATATTTTTATTGGCTTTTAAATATATAAATACATATTTAATTTTAGACGCAATTATCATATTATTTTTTCATACACTGTATGCATAAATAGAAAATTTTCAGTATAAAATACCAAATACATTTGAAGTTAACAAACAAAACAAGCACACACACAAACGGACTCAGCATTACAAAAAACACACATACCAACGTATAGATCACACACTTTTTTTTGTGAGTATCATATTTTTTTTTTTTGTAGAAGTTATTTATAACTTTTTTTCCTTCTTAATTTTAATAAAAATTGTAATTGATGGTATCATTGTCCGTGATAGGTGCAAAATCAATTAAAATATTAATTGATTCAATAAATTTTTTAATTGAAACCAGTTTTTAGTTTTTTCTGTGTTTATAAATAGAAATTACAAACAAATTAAGAATTTCTCAAGTTTTTTTTTCGATTTTTTTAATGCGAAAAAACACAGTTCTGAAATCAGCTATATACTATTTTCTAGTAAGTATTTCAGTTGATTTAATCGCGATAACTTATATTTACATTCACATAAATGTGAGTTAAATATTAATTAAATTTTTTATTAAATTCGAATAAGGGTATAAGCAACATTGTTTTGAAAACGCTTTTTTGCGAAATATGGTTTATCAATCATGAACACAATAAATACATTAATAAATATGCCAACAATTTTTAAAAATTTTGTTTTTGTTTTAGTCCAAAACCTAACCTTAAAAGATGATTTTTGTTGAGTATATATTTTAAGAAATGTAATAAAATTTAAAGGGTAGACTTATGAATTTTGCTGCGAAACTATGGCGTATTTACCCAAAATTTAATTATTTCTGATACCTAATCTATTAGGAATATCCCAGAGTTATATCATCGATATTTTCTTTTGCAAAAACTCCACTTAATTATGAGATAAAGTATGAACACAGAAAAAGGGTAGATACGAGGACAGGTCAATAAGTCCGATACTTTTTGAATGAAACACAGTTTTTTTTGCAAAAAATAAAAATAATTTTTCAACATAATCTCCTGTTAGCTCAATACACTTAGTCCAACGTTTCTCCAATTTTTGTATCCCTTCCAAAAAATGGGATTTTTCGCGGTCCATAAAATAGGCATTTCTTAACCACATGGGGTCTTTTTTATATCCTCGTTAAATCGGTCCAATAAGTTCGCATAATATTCGCAGTTTATTGTTTTTCCATTTTGAATCGATGTGGAGTTCGCGTGAATCCCAAAAAACTGTTGCCATCACCTTATTGTCTACGATTACGTTTATGGTCAATTGAGAGCAAACGCGGCACCCATCCTGCAGACAGCTTTCTTAAACCCAACTGATAATTTTAAATCGAAACCACACTGCCATATGAAATGCCTATGACATCAACAATCTTCCGCGATTTTACTTCGGACAACACCATATCGTGGATTTTGTCGTCATTTTCGGGAGTATTGACCTCAATTGGCTGTCCAGAACGTTCAGCGTCATTTGTACTTGTGCGACTACAACGAAAGTCAGTAAACCAATTTTTTATCATTGAAACCGATGATGCAGAGTCGCCCATTGAAACCGATGATGCAGAGTCCCTTTTTCTTGGTTTGATTGACGGTTTTTTTTCGCGAAAAATAATGTTTAATGAGCACTCGGAATTCGCTTTTTCCATTTTTAAAAAAATCTACGAGCTGTTAAACGCAAAGTAAATGACGGAACTTGTTCCAAATTTGACAGTAGTCTATTAACAGCTGGTATTTAATAGGAGCTGTGTTGCATTTCATATAACTACAAGGGAAGTTCGAAAAGTCACGTACTTGTTGATCCGCTCTCGTATCCATTGGGGCAGCATCCGTTTGTGTGGACATTTTTTTTTTACAATTTTAATTAGCGCTGTGCGGAATATTGTGACACTTGATCTAAAACGTCAATGCTATAAATTTCGGAGAAACCAAACATCCTTAAACAGTGTCAAAAAGCAAATATTACCAAAATTTTATTACTTTAAGAGTAATATATTCGAGTATTCAATCGGTTAACCGCTACTCGATTAATCGTTGGATTTTAATTAAATAATTCTTGGAGTTATTTAAAATGGAAAATTTCGAGTAACGACAAACTCGAACAATTTAGGTCGATTAATGGAGTTAATCTAAAAAATGTTTAATTCCAGTATTTTTTTTAATTTGTTTTGGTTTTTCCTTTTTTTTTTAATACAGTTCTAATAATAAAAATATTTTTCTGGGGTGAGTTTGGGAAAAAAAAATGTTCCGCACAGAGACATTGTTATGCTTAATTGAAAGGTTAGTTTATGTAGATATCAAAATTATAAAAAAATAAATATAACTTAAATCCTAAAGTTAAAATTTTCAGAAATTGTTAATACATCTAAATATTCTAAAATTTGTACTGATTGTACTAATTTATAATATTTTCCGCAAATTTTGTTTTTTTTTTCCATTTTTTTCAAGTTTTGATCCATTTAACTTGTGAAAGCTGTAACAAAACTACTTGAAAACTAAAAGTATTTATATGGAAAGACGTTTAAAATCTAAGATTAGTGCTTGAAATCCTAGAGGTTTAATATTTCAAAATATTGTGTCTTTTAGAAAAACAAATACTCAGAACGAAAAATAAAACAAAACATTTTTTGAAATTTATAGATTTTCCTTAATGAAAATTTCTTAGAAATTGAAAATTTCTTTGAAAAGAAACAGTTGTTTGAATTAATTTTTTTAAAGGCGTTAACTTGTTAAACATGAACAATTTTTTTAACAAGTTTTAATAAAATTTTTCTTTGTGTTAATGAAGTTTTTTTTACACTCATAGAAAAAAACATGTAAATATAGCAGAAAAAGCTACACTGAAAAAAAAGTATCCTAAAAATAAAGAAATTATTTTACTTAAATTAAGTAAAAATTTTTTTCCTTAATTTGAGTAAAAATTCCTTGAAAAACAGAAAATTTCTTTAATGTTAAGAAAATTTTACTAATTTTTAAACTTCTTTTCCCTTAAAAGAGTATATGTTGTTTCTTTTATATTATTTATTTGAATTAAGTAAGAAATTCTATAAGCTGTGTAGAAAATTACTTGTCTTAATGAAAAATTCTTTACCATAACGACTTAACATACTTAAAACAAATAAAAATAAAATAGTATGGAAAAACACGATTAAAGACAAAAATTTCTTCAATTTTTGGCAAAGGTTTTGGTCTTCTTTAAACCAAGTTCATAGTTTTATTCATATCAAGAAAAAATTTCTTTAACATAAGGAAAACTTTATTTAAATAAAATATACCATATCTTAATTCAATTTTGAGATAAAAGTGACATAAATTTAAAGAAAATTTTCTTAAATAAATTTAAAAAAAATTTCAAACAGAAACTCAAGGTAATATAGCTTTAACCTGTGGAAAAATTTCTTGTTTTTAATGACAACTTCTTTACTTTTAAGATTGAACATACTAAAAATAAGTAAAGAAAAATGTTTATGGAAAAATGTTTCTACTTCTTTATGCCAAGTATAAACTTTTCACACAAACTAAGAGAGATATACCTATGTTTACTAAAAAATTTCTTAATATATTTTTAAGTATAAAGTGTTATTAAATTAAAGATATTTTCCTTAAAAAAAAAAAAATAAAAATAATTAAATAGAAACTCAAAGTAAGATGTCTTAAAACTGAGTAAAAATTACTTGTTTTAAATAACCAATTCTTTAAAATAATGATTCACCATACTTATAACAAGTAAAAGGCAACAATATGTATTAATCGAAAAAGAGAAATCATAACAATCTTAAATCCAAAGCACTTTATTAACTTGAAAGCCACAATGATTTAATTTTAAAAAACTAATCTTCATTTTAAAGAAATATATCTTTAAATATAACTATCACGTACTTGGCGCAATGTCTTTTATACTTGATCATATACAAACTAGTACATGTGTGTGAGAAAAAACTTAGCAAGCGAATAAATTCTCAATTTTACTTTTTTTATGAAACGTATACTTGAATTAAAGAAGTATGCTTTAAATATAACATGTTAAGCCTTAAAATTATGTAAAGATCATAAGCATTAAATAAATATAACTTTAACTATATTAATCATATACTTGCAACAAAGATATGTGGTTTCGACAAAATCACAAAAAAAAAGACGCACACTTATGAAAAGAAATTCTCTTCAGTCGCGTTTAGTTGCAAACAAATTATCGGACAATAACAACGTGCGGAAGTTGAAATTTAAAAAATTATACAATGAAATAAAAAAAGGTGAAAAGTGGTAAATAAATTCAATTAATCGGTAAGTAAATTTTCATTATTAATTTATATAATTTTTTTAATTAGGGAATAACATAAGTAAAATTTATAAATTTGTTAATGTGCTTTTTTTGTTTGAGTGAAATGTAGAAGTGTTGACTAAAAAATGCATCGATAATTTTTTTTTGTTAACATTACTCAAAAAATGTGTGTATCCATTGAAAAACCATGTGTGTGTGTGTGTGTACTAGAGTTGTGTCGTTCACGAACGAACTAGTTCAATTGAACTATTCATTAAATTGAACTATGTGAACAAGTTCTTATTCTTTCGTTCATATTGTTCACGAACATTAATCAGTTCTTGATCACTGAACAAGTGAACAAAAAGAACGAACTAGTTCACTTAACTGTTCTGAACAGAAATGAACAATCACTCAAAAGAACGATTATGCACAACTCTAGTGTGTACATAATAGTTTACAATAGAGATGTTCAAGTGCATTATGGTTACGAAAGTGGCGCGTTGTAACACCAATTTAGCCTTGAGTGAGCCATTATCAATTCATGCTGCCATCTCTTGTTTATCATACGATAAAATGACGTCATAGTACTAATAAAAACTAACTCATAAATTTCTTCTGCACATTGGTCTAGCTACTTTAAAAATATTCAAATAAAAAACAATGTTGAAATTTAAAAACGAAAAATCAAAACATTCTTTAATTAAAAATAGATAAATAAAACACGCTAAAAAGCACCCTTCACAAAAAGTACCCTATAAAAAAAGTACCCTTTATAAAAAGTACCCTTTATAAGAAGTACCCTTTATAAAAAGTACCCCTTATATAAAGTACCCTTTATAAAAAGTACCTTTATAAAAAGTACCCCTTATATAAAGTACCCTTTATAAAAAGTACCTTTATAAAAAGCACCCTTTATAAAAAGTTCCCTTTATAAAAAGTAGCCTTTATAAAAAGTACCCTTTATAAAAAGTACCCTTTATAAAAAGTATCCTCTATAAAAAGTAGCCTCTATAAAAAGTACCCTATCTAAAAAGTACCCTATATAAAAAGTATCCTCTATAAAAAGTACACATTTAACACTCTTACTTGTTATAAAAAACTGACTTTTCTTAAAAAGTACATTTTCCTGAAAATTTGCTGAAGTATTTTAATTATAACTTATTAAACTCTTCATTTTCTAAATTTACAAAGACAAAAAAATTTATTTTAAAATTACTATGACCAATAATAAATTTAAATATTTTCAGCAAATGGATTCGGAATTAGATTTTTTTCAACTTTACAGTCACTGAAAGGTTCACAGTTTTTTCAAATTTTTGTTGGTAAGTTAATAAGTTTGAATTGCTTTTTAAAAGTTTTGGGATGTATAGATTTTTGTTAATGCTATTAACTCAATATTCAATAGTTTTAATGTAGTATTTTTGCAATTATAATATTTTTTGTATAAATGTCTTGGGAATCAACAAATTTTGTTAATAGTTACATTAGTTTATTTGAAATGAAAAAAATTGTATATTCAGTGGAAAATAATAAATTTATTAAAGAATATTGAAATTGTTTTCGCAATAAGATAAAAAAAATTAAATGCATGCGCTTTTACGAAATAATGTTGGTTATTGTCCTGAATGCAGAATGAAATAACTTTATTTTATACTTTTTATGTAGGAAAGTTAAAAAATTCTATGTTTATTTGTTTTGTACAGTTTTTAAGTCTTTCTTAAACAGCTAAAGCTAGAAATAAATTTGACTAAAGTAATGTTTGAGTAATGTTGACTTTGTGTTGGTAGAAAAATAATATTAAATAATTAAAATACTTGAATATTAAAAAACGTCAAATGGTTGTTACTCATGCATATATCGACCAAAACTAAACATAACTTAAAGCAAATATGTTTCTGACTGTACAATTTTATGAAATTTTTGATTTCCCTTTTACAAAACTATGAAATAAAGCTACAAAATTTTGAATTTTTGCAATAATATTCTTTGATTGGATAATTGGGAAGCCTAATGGAACCTCGGTGCACTTGCCATAGCGCGTTATGTCACAGAAGGATCCCTTCTCTAAAATACTCTCTAGGAGTATTCATCAATTGTCCTTAAAAAGAATCTGACTTTGTCACAACTTATTACGTTTCGGTATAACCTTAAGTACGGCTTAATTTTATTATCTTATTGCAAAAGAATTATATTATATACAGTTTATTAATTGTATCAAATTTTTAATTTAGTTGAATAAACTTAAATCAACAAAATTTTTCAATTCTAAATAAATTTTTAACATATTTCAGTTAGATTTATACGTTGACTACCCTTATCTATTTATTTAATTTTAAATTAAAAATCACAAAAATACGGTACATTAAAAAACTTTTAATTTAACAACCCAAAATTTTAAAGCGAAACACACTTTATATTTAAATTTAATATTGATAAACGTTTTTGGGTTACTGGACGTTACTCCACAAATAATAATGTATAATCATTATTTCAAAAACCTTAGATTGCCAAATAAACACGGAGAGCTTAAAATGTTTAAACTGCCATCATTTAGACGTTATAATTCCCAAAGAACTTTATGGTCCAAGAGTGGTTTTTGAGTATAACTTGAAAAATTGGCAAAAAGAACAAGTAAACACTTTTGTTTGTATATAACTTTATTTAATTTTATATTTTTTTATCAGAATATAGATGTATATGTTTCACAAATCAACCTGTTGCAGCAGACATGAACACTGCATCTAATTTATTGGATGTATTTGAAGAAAACAGCTTAGAAGAGGTTAGGAAAAATAAAGTTCTTTAAAAAATTGTTTCTTTTAACTTCGAAGATGAGATAATTTTGAATATGCAAAAATGCAGTTGAGTTTGCAAAAAAATTTTATCTCCTTCATGTTAACTTAAAAGTAAAAACTGTTAAAGCCCTTTTAAACGCTTAAAAATGTGTATATGCTTGCATTTCTTTTATAAATACTGCTTAAACATACATTTAATATAAAATAATAATAATAATCATAAGAATTAATTAAATAAACTCAATTAACTCCGTTTGCTTTATAAGTTGGGTTGACATTCTGAAAATTGTATTTGAAAATAATGGCCTGATTCTGCAAGTCGTTTGAGACGTGACTTACATACTAATTAATGTGAATGCGTTTGAACGACTTACAAAATTCGGAAGTAAAAATGTTTTATAACAACAAATTATATATCCATTAAAATCTCATTTTCATCTTAAAGAATTAAAATTTTAAGCTATTTTTAAAGAATTTAAATACATAATCAAAAGAGCTAGATATTAATTATTAAAAATACTAGATTTCTATTGAAGGCATTTTAAAATCCTCTTGTGTTGGAAAACAAATTTTGACCTTTTATGAAATAAATAATGCGCTTGATGATAAGTACAGAAAATTACTTGCTAAGTGCATGGTAGAGTATCTAATTGAAAAACAAATAAATCCAACTCCAAAATCGTTTGAAACATTGGCAGACAAAATTTCAAAATCTTTTATAAATGAAAATAAAGTGAGTTATTTTTAAATTATTATACCAAAGAATTGTTTCAATTTACATATATAAAAAATTATTATATTCACAGGATATGTATTACATTCCCATAAAAGGCAAAAAACCTAAAGGGAGTTGTATGCAAAATACCACAATTCTATTGGGAAGCTTAGAAAAGAGGGACTTTGTGAACCTAGTTTTAAATCTAAAACTAAAAACATTAATGAAATAAGTTTTAATACAGAAATTTGTTTACCAGGTACTAAAATTTCTTTGGTCATGACAAACTATGTATATAACAATTTTAATTTTGAATATTTTTAATATATTCAGACGAAAATCAAATTTCCACCAAAGATTGGCTTAAAAATAATATAGACCCATTCGATGAGGTTCTAGAAAAATGGAATAGTACATATGATTTAAGATCATCATTTAGTAGAGGTCAAACGACATTGGCTGAAATATTTGATGAGTGGCCACTGTTTGCAACAGTCGTTTGGACATAAATTAGTTAGGTCACATTTTAGTCTCAAATGAATTGTTATAACTACAAATATTTTTTAGATTGATGCAGATTTTTCTAAACTTTATCCAAATACGTCAAAATTGTTGTTTGAGAAGTGGGAAGACTTTTCTAAGGATATTCTATGTTTAATAGAGAAACAAGTTAAAGATCCTCATAGTTTGGAGAAACTGAACAAATTTAAAGAGGCCAAATATAATTCCGGTAATTGTAGTGTAGAAAAAAAGTAGTTGCATAATATTATATCTTATTTGTAAATTGATGTGAATTGTCTTCTAAGATCATCAATTTAATATAATGATAAAAACCATCAAAAAAGTATTATTTGTTTAATATATTATTTATAGGAATTAAATAGTAGTTTTACTTTGAATATATTTTTCGCACTTAAACTTATTATATTTTGTTTATATTTTAGACATTCAAAGCTGTGTGATTGTATATATAATACATTCGTTACTAAAACCAACTTCAAGAAAGTGCTCAGTTGATCCTGTAAATCCAAAAAAAAAGAAATATTCAAAAACTTCCATAGAAGATTCTAGAAATGCTTTTTTTACTTGTTGCCTCATCGAGTTTAGAGTTGACCTCAAAAATAAAAATTCTTACTGATACTCTCTTCAAAAACAAGGAGACGTTCATTTGACTTAACTTTAAAAACTTATGGCAACAAAAATTTTTCTAGGAAAGAAGCAAAAAATTTTCAAAAAAATATTGAAAACAATATTACTCATCCAATAAGAGATGAATTGAAGAAAATAATTGATGAATTGACAACAACAGACTTGGAGCATACAAAGAACAACCTCAACAAACTTGTAACATTTTGCAATAAGCATTCGATGGTTTTGATTCAGAACATAAATTTATAAAAAAAATTGGTTGAAATAAATTTGTATGAAAGCCCAAAAATTATTCATTTAATAATGCTGTTAGCAATATAGTAGTTAATCACATTAACACTCTTGATACAGTTGTAATGAAAGGAGTACTGTTTTCAATTAAATTTCAAACAAAAAATTTTTTTGAAATTGATGGAATATATGAGGCATTTGAAAAAAATATGAAGTACATATCTGAAAGCAACACACTTAAAAACTTTTGTAATGGCAAAATATGGAAAAATAAATGTAAACAATATTGTAATAAATTTGTGATCCCTTACTTTCTTTATTTTGATGATTTTGAAATAAATAATCCTCTTGGATCCCATAGCACAAGCCTACTGGGAGTGTATTATTCATTCCCAACAGCTCCTGATTTTTTAAAATTTAAATTAAATAACATTTTTATAGCTGCGTTATTTAAATCGAATGATGTGAAAAATTTTGGCAATGACAAATGTTTCTTCAGATTAATTGAAGTTTTGAATGACTTAGAAAAAAATGGTATAGAAATTATAATGAAAGAGGGGAAAAAAACTGTTTATTTTGCTTTAGGTTTGATCGTTGGAGACAATTTAGCACTCAATAATGTTTTGGGGTTTTCACGTTCATTTTCTGCAAAATATTTTTGTAGAATGTGTAAAACACATAAAATACAATCAAAAACAATTGTCGAAGAAGAAAAAAAACAAATTAAGGAATTTAAAAAATTATAATGAAGATATTATTTCAAATGACCCAGAATGTACAGGAATTAGGGAAAATTCTATTTTTAATAATTTAAATAATTACCATGTTGTGGAAAATTTTTTATTGTGATTTGCTTCATGATATGTTAGAAGGTGTACTGAAATATGATTTCTGTCATATTATTTTAAGCTTTATTAAAAATAAAAGTTTTGACTTAGAACTGTTTAATCTACGTAAACAAAATTTTAATTATGGAGAAATTGACATTGGAAACATGTCTCCCCCAATACAACTGCATCATTTAAAATTATTCAATTTAAAATGTCAGGAAGTGAAATGTTAACTTTCGCTCATTTCTTTCCCCTTATAATTGGAGACTTGGTGGATGTTAATAGCAATTTATGGGCATTTGTCTTAAACTTAATAGAGTTACTTGACATAATGTTATTAACAGAATTCACAAGTTTAGACATAGTGAATTTAAAACAACATATTGATTTTCACAATAAAGAATACATGACAGTTTTCTCGGATACTCTAAAACCAAAACATCACTTCCTTTCTCATTACTGTACAATATTAGAAAACTCTGGACCATTTATAAACCTTTGGACTTTGGCTTTGAATCAAAACACAGAGAACTTAAATCATATACCAAAAATATAACATCACGTAGAAATGTTCCATTATCGTTAGCAATAAAATTTAGTATATCTTTTGCCGAAAAGGTTCTTAATTTTCAAAGTAAAATTTATGTCTTGGGTAATGCCTCGGGCAATGTAAAATTTTCATCATTTTACAATGAGCTAGTGAAGCATTTTGGTAGCATGGATGATATAAACGATTGTACATGTTATTCCAGTTTTGCGAAATGTGGAACTGTTTACAAAAAAGGTTATATAATTATTTTTTATGATCCAGATTTGAAAGCTCTAAGGATCCAAGAAATTTTTTTTTTGCATGATACAATATATGTTTTATGCCAAAATTTAAATGTACTATCATATGAGAAAAAATATTTGTCCTATTTAGTTGGTGATGAAATGCTAGATTTTAAATTATTAGAGGCGAACTCCTTACAATCTCCTCCAATCCAACTAAATGTACTAAACAGTTTTAGCTATTTAAGATCTAAGTCATTGTATTAGTAATTTGTTTACAACTGTTAATTCCACTCATATTTTATTCTTGTATATCACATTCTGTCTTTTTTTAATTCAATTTTTAACATTAAATTATTTTTAATTTAAAATACAAATATTTTAACAATTTTCTTATATTTATTTCAAAATTTTGCTCCAATTCACAAGATTATTGCATACGTTGTATTTGTGCTATGGCGTAAAATATTTCCAAAGTTGTATGTTTAAAAATAAGGCCGTATAACAAATACGACGAATTCGATAGTCTTGTGAATATTAAAATTATAAATACAATGTAAATACTTTATTTAAGAAAATGTTATTAAAATTAAAGATATTAAATGTAATATAATTTAAGGAAATTTATTCATAAAAATAAAGATTTTTCAAACTAAAAATATACTTATTTTATTCACGATTTTCTTTAATAGTAAGAGACTGTAACAACAAATTAAGGAATTCTTAATACTTAATTTGAGTAAAAATCTTTAAAATTAGTATATCTTTCTTCAATTTAAGTAAATAATTTACTTAGTTATACGATGGCTTTTCCTATTACAAAGTAAAATAATAATAAATTCAAGGTAATCATGTCCTTAAACTAGTAAATTTCTGATTAAAATAAGAAAAACATACTTGAAAAAAGTAAAAACTTTCTTATTTCACGTTAAAAAGTGCTTTGAGTTAAGGAAATATTAACGAAAATTGGAACATTATTAAAGAACTTTTACTTAATTTAACGATTGTATTAACAAAGTTGAAGAAAATGTCTTTTTGTTTTTAAGATTTTTTTATAAAAACTGAATAATTTTTACTTATTTCAAGTTTAAAGTTCTTTAAGTTGATTACACTTTACTTAAAATAAGGAAAAATAAAGCCGTTAATATAAATTCTGTTAAAGAAAATTTCTTTAATTTTAAGAAAAAATATTCTCATTAGAAGGAAACTTGCATAATATCAAAGTATTTGTGTACTTGTTTTAAATACAAAACTAGTTATTTTTTTTCCCTAAATTTAAGGAAATTGTATACTTCGTTTAAGAAATTTTAGCAATAGTGCTAAATCATACCCAATTTTCTTTAATTTAAGGAAAATTTCTTTAACTTTAGGATAGTTTTTTTTTGAGTGTACTAAAAATTAGTTAGAAATGATCTTGCACAAAAAACTGCTGAATTTAGCAGATTTTTTTTGCTAAATATTATAAAATAAGAACAGCAACAACAAATTGTTAACTTTACAAAATTTTAGTCTTATTCGATGTGAATTCTAGTTAATTGAAAATAGCATTTTGTTATGTAACATTAGCAATAACTTTTACTAAATATTTTTAGACTCAAAATAGCAAACAAAACCTGTAGTATTAACAAATTGTTTCCTATGTTTACCTCTACTTTAGTAGAATGCAAATAACAGTTTATTTGCAACAATCAATAGAAATGTTTGCTAAAAAATTACAGATTGTTGACTTTATAAAGACAGACTTTTACTCGCATTAAAAAAAAAAACAAAATAAAAAAATTTAAAATTTTTAATGTTTTTTTTTTCTACTAATATTTAATAAATGTTTTTGTTGATAACTTAACATATTATTTTTTTTGCTTTCAACTAACTAAAATTTAGCTATCCTATAACTAAATATTTGTAAATTCAACAGATTTAGTTTTGCTATTCTTATATTACTAATATTCAGTAAAAAAATCGGCAAGCTCATTTTTAACAAATTTTTAGTAGCTTATTTTAGCTATTTTTACTGGCTTATTTCTATTAGCTTATAAAGTAAATAAATATGTCTTCCATTTTATGAAACAGCTTTATAATTTTTATGAAACTATTTTCAATGAAAGTTTTTCATTAGGCGCATGACTTTCTAACAAATAAATTTGATGCAAAAATTTATGTATATAATTCTGTCAGTGTATAATTAAATTTATAAAAATCAGCTAAAATAAATCTGAATTTTTTATGTAAATTTTGGTAATTCTCATAATCTCAAGTTATTTTCCCTTACTCTGAGTTTTTATATAGGAAAAGTAAATTCGCTGTAATTTTTATAATTCACCACAAAATTAATATATATTGGAAGTTTTGTGCAGATTTCATGTCAGAAAGAAATGATCACCCTACATATGATACTTAAAGTACATTTTTTTGGAAAAATGTATTGTTCTTTATATTAAAAATACAATTGAAGGGCTTACTGCAAAAACTTGATAAGCCACATATATTTTTTTAAGAATTTTCCTTGTTTTTTAGACATTCATTGACTAATATTTGATAGAAATCTTGCTTAAGCACTTATTACAAGTACATAAAGTATAAACGTCCTTGAAAAAATCATATTTTTTGGATTTTTTAACCTTTAAAGGCAAAAAACAAACTTCAAACCAAAATGTGGCTTATCAAGTTCTTTTTCTGTTTTTGGCTTCCGACTCGCTCTAGTCTTAAAATATTTGAAAATGAATTTTTTAAGAAAATTTTAATTTTTTAAAAGAAATTTAAGTTTAAAAGCAGCCATTTTTACAATATTTGAATTATGTATTTCATGTTCTCTAATTTTAGCTTTTGCGCATTTTTATAAGCGCAAGAATATTTTTTGTCACTGCATTTTGAGATAAATTTTCACTACTTTTACGATTTCGTAAATATTTACGTTTAAACAATAAATCATTTGACATCTAGCCATAGTATATATTGCAAGTTATGACTTAAAAGAATATATTATAATTTTACCCTTTTAATCGCGGAAAATTAGCATTAAAGATACAAAAAGTATTATTGGTTTGACCCACCAACCATTTTTGAAAAAATTGTGTTAGAAATTGCTTATATATAATGTAAATACCCAGCCAGAAATTAACAAACATAGAAGTATTCTGAAAGCACTACGTATGGTGGTTGAAACGTTACCAAAACAACATGTTTTTAATGATTATAGTGTTCTCAGGGCCACTCAAATGATAACCCAGATTTACGGTCTCATGTTGGTATTTTAGAGTATTCTTAAAACGTTACAAAAACCAAACATAAAGTAGTTGTAAAGCGCTACGTTTTTTGTTTTTAAAACGCTTCCAAAACATTTGAAAACCCAAAAGTATAATGATTTTAAAGTGCATTTAATGCAAAAACTAAAAAATTCTCAAGAATGTGAGTAATATATTTTCAGAATTTATGTTAAACATTATAAAATAGCTTTAATTTTACATACTAGCTGTCGAAGAACATGATATGAATTGGGGAAGATGAAGGCGAAATGGAAAACAATGACATAGTTATGCCATGTTTTAAAGAACAGTTGGACGAAGTAGTAGTAGAGGAAGATATAGATTCAACTGATGAGGACGGTGGTAGTTCTACTTAGTATTTCTATAAAAACTTTCCATTTTTTCAATTACTGCAGTAAAACTGCAACAAGTTACGAGTGAAAATAAGTGCTTTAAAAATGTTGAAATAAGTTTATTTGAAAAACGTCTGGTATCTTATAGTATAATAGTAGAAATGTGCGGACTAGACTAAAATACACTTCAAAAATGTTGAAATAAGTTGATTTGAAAAACGTCTGGTATCTTATAGTATAATAGTAGAAATGTGCGGACTAGACTAAAATACACTCACAAAAGTTTTGCAGTAGAATCTACTGAAAAAGACTGTAATTTCAGTTTAAAAGGCGACAAAGGTAATTACAGTTAAAACAACTAAAAATGTAGTTGTTTTTAACTGTTAAACAACATCTAACAAATGTGGTAAAAGCAACTACCAATGTCGTAAAAAACAACTAACAACTGTAAAAATTAGTAAAAACTACTGTTTTTGAGGGTTATACTTTTTTGATATTTTTTTTTAACAAAATTTAGTATTTCCAGCATCTTACTTAAAGTCTTAAGTCAAAATTCCAAATGGTACTCCAGTTATGACGTTTCAGTGCATTGGAGATACAATTAAATTATCTAATTACTATTTGCAAACTCTAAACATATTAAATAAACTAAATGAGACTTTTTCAAAACATAGTTTTTCAAAATATATTTTTTTATTTTAAAATAACTAACATTGAATTGTTTACCTCAAAATTACTGTTTGGTACTTGTTTACAAAAATTTTAAAACAACTTCTTTAAACAACTGTTAAAAATTTTAGTAGTTTTCGTTTTGAAAACAACTGTCAAAATAGTTGTTTTGCATTATTTCATACAAAAACAACTGTAATTACAATTAAAAACAACTACTACTGATTACTACACAAACAACTGTCATGTAGTAACTGTAAAACTTTTTTGAGTGTATCCACATTTAAAAGTTTTATTGACTACACTATTTTATCAAAATTCCACAGATATCATTTTTATTTCAATAAACATCAGTAAAGTTTGTTTAAAAAGTGCTATTAAAGTAATTTAAATATGCTTTTTTTTTCAAACGTTCTCAGAACATTTTGGATTTGGTATATTGTGTGCTTTGATAGTACTTAGTTTTTTGAACCATCATGAATTTCTGGCTGGGTACCCTCTTTCAGATTCCAAAACCTAATTTCCGATATCCAGTATCATATCTGAGAATAATAGTGTTGAATGTGATATACGTGCCCATTTTTAATACAAAAATTAGAAAGTGCTAAACTTCTGTGTCGTTTTTAAGATAATAACTTTTTAGCGTATGTGTGAAATCAATAATAAGCTGACGATTTGTTGAAAATAAAAAATGTATATTGCGAAAATACATAGTACACCATGCATTCATAAATTTAAAAACAGTTGGAAATTAAATGGGTGAAGTAGCTGAAAAGTGTTTGGCGACCTCGCTCCTGTTGTAATAATTATGAGCACCAAATTTTACCGAAATCTGTAAGAAAATAAATATCTAAGTACAAAGTTTAAATGAAATCCGATGAAAAATTTTAATATGTATAGCAACTACCTAAAGCGTATTTTAAAAATAGCAAAAAAAAAAACTACTAAAAATTAGTTAAAAATGAGCTTGCAGAAAAAACTGCTAAAATTAGCAGATTTTTTTATTAAATATTAGTAATATAAGAATTGCAAAACTAATCTGTTGAATTTACAAATATTAAGTTACATTTGGGCTAAATTTTAGTTAATTGAAAGTAAAAAAATAATGTGCTCAAATCAACAAAAACATTTACTAAATATTAGTAGACAAAAAAAAAATCATTAAAAAATGTAAAATTCTTAAAGTGTCTTTTTTTGGTTTTTTATTAATGCGAATAAAAGTCTGCCCTTATGAAAAAAAGCAATCTAAAATTTTTTATAACCTGTTATACCAAAAATTTTTTTAATATTACAGTTTTTGTTTGTTATTTTGGGTCTACCAATACTTAGTAAAAGTTTTTGCTAATTTAACAGAGTCAAATGCTATTTTAAATTAACTTAAATTTAAATCGAATAAAACTACATTTTTATAAAGTTAACGAATTTATTTTTGCTGTTCTTATTTTATTAATATCTAGCAAACAAATCTGCTAAATTTAGCAATTTTTTATGCAATGTTATTTTTAACTAATTATTAGTTGGTCTTTTTGCTATTTTTACTGATTTATTTCTATGTGAAGTTTGAGAGACATCCGTTAAAAAAAAAAAATTAAATCAAATGTAAAGTAAAAAAATTCTTAAAAATTGCACGTTAAAGAGGGAGCGACAGACGAAAAGTATATATTTTGAGCAAGTTCCAGCGAAAAAAAAATGTTTTATATAAAGTAAAATAATGCATACAAAAATTTAAAATAAAATAAGCCTTTCCCCAAAACGTTTCACGTTTACAATCGAAAAACACCAGCTTTATTAACGAAAATCAACAGGCCATAACTGCAATTTCACTATATTCATTAACAAAAAAGTGGTGTGTGCAGTTCCTTGACTTTTATATAATGATTGACACTGTTTTTTGTTTAACCAATTTAATTTTATTTTATTTTCTCGAAATAAATTTATTAATTTTATAAATTTTTCTCCAAATTTTTTTGAATAGTTAAAATGCGTTTGTTTTAAAAATACTCACAATAAATATATAAAATACATAGGTTGAGTAAACACTTTTTGAATTACTGTCGAAAATTAGTATTTTGAATTTAAAACGTTTGTTTTATTTTTAGCATACATTTTTGTATTGGAGTTACGGCTTTTTGGGTTCAGAAAATCGCTTACAAAAGGCCGTAACTACATTACTTAAAAACGACTACTTTTGCATACTTTTTTTTATCAGAAACAAATCCGCTTGTGTGTCTTAAGCATAATTCAAAAATTTGCTTGCTGAATTTCAAGTAGTTTTTTATTTATAATGTTTTTTGTCCCTACTGTGAAAAAATAAAAAGTGTAGTTACTACCTTTTGGATTTTAGTGGAAGATATATACAGTGGCCGACAAAAGTCTACATACGATACACATTTCTGCCACCTGATGAGTACAAAAGCATTATGAAGAAAAGTAATTATGCAAGATTGTTTAAAATCTAGTTTTATTAAAATATACAAAAAAAAAACTTACTTCAATATACACTTAAAAATTATTTACAAAAAACGAAAAAAAGACACTGACAAAATCTACAAACGGCTTGGTAGCTAACATAAGGAACTTCATTTTAAGATTAAAAAATATTGAAGTTCGAGGCCATATACTCTATATTTCTTCATTAGGATATTGTCCTAACAAATAATCTATAGAGTTTTTGTTTTCAAAATTTATTATTTGACCCTTTCAGGAATGTGTTGATAGATCTATTTCGGGAATTTTCTGTTTTGTTAACTAACTTAACAAAATATAAAAAAGGAGAGAGAAATAAAAAAAACGTGTATTGAATATCCACCAGAGGTGGATCTTGCACATCAAACAAGTTTTCAATTATTTTTTGATCAATGGTTATAATCTTTAATTTCAAACTCATATGTATATTAGTTCTCATGTAGTGAGTAAACTAGTTCATATGAATGCTTGAGGTTTGGCATGGGATTGTTACCGCTTTCAAAACGTGTTCTGATGATGGGAACCTAGAAAATTCCCGAATAGATCTATCAACACATTCCTGAAAGGGTCAAATAATAAATTTGAAAACAAAAACTCTATAGATTATTTGTTAGGACAATATCCTAATGAAGAAATATAGAGTATATGGCCTCGAACTTGAATAATTTTCATTTTCATTGCACAATTAAAGGTCGAAAAAACATAATTTTTATTTTTAATAAAAATTATAACAACTTGTGAAAAAGGCAAAGTACCGCCTAGTTTACTTTCCCTGTTTTGTTAACTAACTTAACAAAATATAAAAAAGGAGAGAGAAACGAAAAAAAACGTGTATTGAATATCCACCAGAGGTGGATCTTGCACATCAAACAAGTTTTCAATTTATTTTTTGATCAATGGTTATAATCTTTAATTTCAAACTCATATGTATATTAGTTCTCATGTAGTGAGTAAACTAGTTCATATGAATGCTTGAGGTTTGGCATGGGATTGTTACCGCTTTCAAAACGTGTTCTGATGATGGGAACCTAGAAAATTCCCGAAATAGATCTATCAACACATTCCTGAAAGGGTCAAATAATAAATTTGAAAACAAAAACTCTATAGATTATTTGTTAGGACAATATCCTAATGAAGAAATATAGAGTATATGGCCTCCAACTTGAATAATTTTCATTTTCATTGCACAATTAAAGGTCGAAAAAACATAATTTTTATTTTTAATAAAAATTATAACAAACTAGTGAAAAAAGGCAAAGTACCGCCTAGTTTACTTTCCCTGTTTTGTTAACTAACTTAACAAAATATAAAAAAGGAGAGAGAAACAAAAAAAAAAACGTGTATTGAATATCCACCAGAGGTGGATCTTGCACATCAAACAAGTTTTCAATTTATTTTTTGATCAATGGTTATAATCTTTAATTTCAAACTCATATGTATATTAGTTCTCATGTAGTGAGTAAACTAGTTCATATGAATGCTTGAGGTTTGGCATGGGATTGTTACCGCTTTCAAAACGTGTTCTGATGATGGGAACCTAGAAAATTCCCGAAATAGATCTATCAACACATTCCTGAAAGGGTCAAATAATAAATTTGAAAACAAAAACTCTATAGATTATTTGTTAGGACAATATCCTAATGAAGAAATATAGAGTATATGGCCTCGAACTTGAATAATTTTCATTTTCATTGCACAATTAAAGGTCGAAAAAACATAATTTTTATTTTTAATAAAAATTATAACAAACTTGTTAAAAAATATTTTTATTATTAAATTTAATATTTGGTTGGGCCATCACTGGCATCTATAACGGCCTTTATGCGTCTGGGCATTGATGCAACTAAATTTTCCAGCTCAGTAGGCGTTATTCTTAGCCATTCTTCTTGCAGCGTCTTTTTCAGCATTGGAGCACTAGTAATAGCATGTTTTCTGATTTTGCGTTCCAGAATCTCCCAAACGTCTTCAATGACATTTAAGTCCGGGCTTTGAGTTGGTGTACGAAATTGTCGTGGGGCATAGTAAAGCAGCCAATCTGTAACAACTTGAGCGGTGTGCTTTGGCTCGTTATCTTGTTGGAAAATCCAACTCTCATCCAGATTTAAATTATCGATCGATGCTCTCAGATTGGGTTCTAAAATAGATTTATACTGGTAACGATCCATATTACCTTCAACAAATACCAGATTTCCTACTCCAGATGAAGTAACAGCACCCCAAACCATCACGTTGCCACCACCATGCTTTACAGAGGGTACTAGGTGTTTCGGATTCATCACTGTAATAGGTTTTCTCCAAACTATGGCTCTCCCATCACTTCCAAAAATATTGTATTTTGACTCATCCGTAAACAAAACTCGCTTCCAGAAATCAAATCCTTTATTAATATGCATTATGGTAAATTCCAAGCGGAGTTTTCGGTTTTTTTTCACTTAAAAGGGGTTTTTTGCGTGGACCTCTGCTGTGGAAACCATTATTTTTTAAGGTTCGTATCTGCACAATCGTATCTGATCTAATTGCTAGCTCTTGGGCCAGCGTTGTGGCATTCACTTTCGGATTTTTGTCCACTTCTTTTACTATAAAGCTGACATCTTTGCGATTAAGCTTCTTAGGGCGGCCACTACGCAGATTAGTTTCAACAGAACTAGTGTTTTTGAAGTTTTGAAATACAGTTTGAACTGTTAACAGCTTTTATATTTCACCGAACGTTTTTTTTTTTACATTGCTATATTTTACGACCAAGTTTCGCACATCAGTTGAAATTTTATTTCGCGAGGACATTGTTACAATTTAATGATTCTGGAAACTGACCAAACTACAACTAAATACAATTTATTTGATGTGTAAAACATTGAACAAAAGTATTAATCTAAAAATAACGGTTGTTAACCGTTATCATTCAACAGCAAGCAAAACAAAAAGCATGACATGCTGGCCGTATGTAGACCTTTGTCAATCCTTTTTTGTTGTTTTTCGAAAATAATTTTTGTTGTTTATATTAAAGTATGTATATTTTTTATATAATAATAATAAATAGAGATTTCAAACAAAACTGTATTATTACTTTTTTTAATATTGTGGTTGGACTCGTCAGGTGACAGAAATTGGGATCGTAGGTATGTAGACTTTTGTCGGGCACTGTAATTTTTTATGAGCATAGAATAGTTTACTCAAAAGGTGTTTTTTGGAAACACTGTACGTCACGCAATCTCTTACAAATTTTCAGGACAATATAAAACAGATTTAAAGCAAGTGAGGAAATTAAAGTCGGGCATGCCGACATTATGAAAACAAAAAGTTACTAAAAATTTGTTAAAAATTACGTTGCAGAAAAAACTGCTAAATCTAACTGATTTATTTTGCAAAATATTGCTGATACGAACACTTCTTCATTTTCGCTTTGAACATTTTTTATATGTTACTAAAAAACCAACACTAAGAAAGACAATGTGCAAAAAAATATTTTTCGAATTATCTATTTTATGCAAAAGCCGCTAAACAAAAATTTAATTTTAATAAGTCAAAACTATGTTTCCGAGATGGTTCGAAGTGCCACATTTTCGTATAATGTAAGACAGAAAGCATTTATACACACAGAGAAAAAATTAGCTATTTTCCAACTGAAATTCGGTTACTACGACTTAAATTCCGTTATTACGAATTTTAGTCGGTGGGTAAAACTGAACATTAGTTTTCACAACAAATTTCGGTTATCAACAGGATTTTAGTTGCAACACTCAAAATATTTATAAATTTATTATCATTAGATTTGTACTAGATGATTTTATAAGTTACAATTAATATAAAGTCTTCAATTCGGTTGGCACTTTATTTTTCTCTGTGTGCCAAATTTCTGAAAAAGAGATAATGATAAAATTAAGAGCTTTTATGAATAGTTTTTGGATTCGGTAAAAATTTAAATAACCAGGATTTTTGATTCTATTGGTCTAACATTTTACAGTAAGTTTGCACCAGAAATATTTCCTCAGGCCTTTTATGTGGTCTAAAACGAAAAAATTACTAAAATCGGTAACATAGAAAATGTTTTTTTTTTTTATTAATTAATAATCATGTAATTACAAATTATATACTATTACCCTAACACATTCCAGTGCAGAAAATAATTACCGTCTAAGTGGTTATATAAGTACATATTTGGTAATGGCACTTACAATTGTCATTACAAATCTCAATACAAAAATTTTTTTATATTGAAAATTTTTTTTTTCATCTCTGGATTCGAAGCCTGACCTTCATAATATCAGTCAAATGCTTTACGAACTGAGCTATATCGACATGTTATACTTGATAGATAAAAACATAATTTACTTTCTTGTACAAAATGTCATTACTTTCCAGCTTACAAAATTAAAAAAAAGTAGTCATATTTGTACAAAAAATATATTTTCAAAAATTTTATATTTAAATATATTTCAAATAATGATAAAATTAAGTACTTACGGGTGACGAATTTTTTATTTTTTTTTGTATTGAAATAATGTAAAAATTAAGCAGTTATTAGTAAGTCCTTATTATTTGTGTTAAAGTATTGCAGAGAGTAAGTTGGTGTCATTATTGGTAGTCAGAAAAGTAATAACATGTCTTCACCGTTTCTTCACTGTGATGGTATCATCAAAATGTTTTATAATATAATTTTTTGCAGTGCATATAAGCCAAAAAAGCTTTTCATTAATTTTATCTAATTTTACAACCAAATGGAAAAAACCAAAGCTTTGTATGCTTTTCAATAAAGCTCAACATTTATAGTGGTGGTCTTCAAATTAGCGCACCCAGTATGAAATTTTCTTATGGCGTTTTCTTTTCTGACAAAAAAAATGTTGCATTTTTATAAGTGACATTTAAAGAATGTTGTCATAACCCTCTTAATATGTTGCCATATTCATAGTCACAATAAAACATGAATTTATACAAAAAATGCCGCCCTGCTTTAGAACAGCTGATTTGTGTATAAAAGAAAACAATTCAGTTCGCCGATAGTTGCCGAAGAGATAAGTTATCTCGTCACTCGCATTAATTATTAATGGAGAATAACGGTTAATTCTATTCTTTTTTGCAATACTATAAAGCGTGTCTCAGCATGCCGTTAGACTGTTGAGTCTAGCCATATGCAAACCGTTCGGATTCCTTTGGAGACATCGTTTACTCCTCCATTGCAAAGGCAATGGTTGTTTTGTGCACGTGTTGGTCTGATGGAATTCGTTCTTTTTATGGCGAATTGGGGCCTCATCTCGCTGAGCCTCCATTGCGAAGGCAATGGTTGTGTATGTGTTGCTGATGTTCCTGTTCGTCTGTTTTTAATCATCTTACATATTCAGTATAACTATACTGTGTGATTTACCCTGGCTCTTTGGTTTCGCACCTCGCCATTTATTTCGAGAATTATAATAATAATAAAAAAGAAAACAAGTTGAAAAATAAAAAAGAGGCAAATTGCAAATTGGCATGTAAATTGTTTTTAATTAATTATTTTTTTTTATTTAAAATGGATTCAGGAATTGATGCAAGCACAATATTTCGCTCCTGCAGAACACACATTTCCTCTTCATCTGATGATGAGGAAGAATCCATTAGTACCCCAACAACATTGTTTACGCATATCACTACAGCAGCTTTTTCCATTTTTAGCAATATAAATGTATATTTTTAAAATTATTATAATTTATAAAACAAAATTTGTTAATTTTCGTCTTTAAACATTTTTTTTTTTTTCAAAACAGAACTATAAAATCAGCTGTTTTATAGTGCAACATTTTTACCCCATCATTTTATAAAGGGTGAAAATGGCAACATTTTTGCATGTTAATAGGGCGACATATTTTTAAAAGAACATGATTCCTTTTTAAAGTGCTGTCAATTTTTTAGAAAAGAACACAAAAAGTGCAATTTTTTAGAAAGGGCAAACAAAATGTTACATTTTTTGCCAGAAAAGAAAACGCCATTAGTTTTTCAGTTATTTCGGTATAGTTATTTCAAGGCTGACGTTAATTTAGTTATTCAGGTAATGTCAATGCATTTTTATGTTGTTAGCCCCATTATGCATGAAGTCCAATGACTGGCTAGTTTATGATGAAAATTTGGAAAAATATATCTATTTGCAGAGATTATTTTTTCTGTTCTTGTCAGATTATTTGTGTAAGGGTACATAAGGAATAACGCTACTTAAATTATTTCGGCAACGGTGTTGTAGACACAACAGTATTTTAGTTATTTCGGTAACGGTATTTTGAGGTATTGGTATTTTAGTTATGTCGGTAACTGTATTTTACTGAAAACGATATTTCAGCTATTTCGGTAATGGTATTTTAAGGATAACGTTGGTCAGCTGGAAGGATTTTGAAGCGATAACGGTATTTTAGCGGTATTGCCGGCCATCACTGGTTAAAAGTCAAGGCAAACTATTATGGAAATTAACAAAAAAACATCGGAAACATTGCCTCTTATATATATTTCGCCAATATAATTTTTTTTTTAAAGATTTCAAATTGAGAACTAACTTCAACAAAAATATGTGCTGTGTGGGCTAATTTAATGACCACCACTGCATAAGCGACGTCATAATAAACAAAGCATAAGTGTTGAATGTAGTTGCTATAGATATTAACCTACAAAAATACGAGTAATAACCCAGCAAAAAAAAACACCAGAAGATAAAGAAGCAATACATTGCAATGATATGGATTTCGATGTTATGAATATTTGGAAAGGAACTAATGAATTGTTTAAGGGCTTGTAATACGGTGGAGGTTCTCTTTTAAGATCCTCCCTCATTTATTGCATCTTAAGCAATACTTCTGGTTTAATCAAAGTTCAATTGAAGTGCTTATTGTACAAAACTTAATAAGCCACATTTTATGTATAGTTTGTTTGCGCCTTTTAAAGATTAAAAAAAATTAAAAAATATAACTTTTGCAGGACTTTTATACTTTAGGTACTTATAATAAGTGTTTAAGCAAGTCTTCTGTCAAATATTAATCAATGGACGCATATAAATCAGCAAAGATCCATGAAATATAAAAATTATTTTTTAAATTTGAAGCAATCTACGGCATTTTTTTGTGCTACAAAGGTTTTTTGAGAACTCAATGGATTTATCTTCATCATCTGATGATGAAATTTCATCTGTATTAGTGGAACGAAATAATAGACCGCTATTCTAAAAGCGAGGTAATTGTGGCATACTTGTGTTCTATTCTGAGCATAAAAAAACATTTTTTCGGGGTTATGGCAAAATTAAAAAATGAACATTTTAAAAATTCGACATTTTTTTTTATTAGAAAAGAAAACACCATTAGTTTAATTTAATGAAATATTAGTCGTCCTTTCTTCAAGTGAAATTTATTTATTTTTGACTACAGTTGCTGTCGTCTTTATCTACATAATATTCCTAGTGCAGTGTTAAGGCGCCCCTTTAAATGTCATTCTTTTAAAAACTATACATTTTTTTCTGTACTTGAAAAATAAATGAATCTTCCAAAACATTATGTTTTAAAAAATTTAATTTTTAACTCTTCCAGCCGTAAGCTTCTTTCTAAAAAAAAACTGATATTCGACCACAAACGTGGGCTTCAAATGGTAAAAAATATATTTTTTTTAAAAAAATATTGTAGTAAATTCTTTTGCCTTTCACCTACAGAAAAAAAATCTTAAAAATAAACGTATAGATTTTAAAACAGAGACGTTGGAATAGGCGCCTTAACACTACAATTTAAAATTAAATTCTAATAAATCTAAAAATAAAATAAAACAACAAATTGTCGTTTGTTTTATGTAAAAATGCTATAAAGTTTTTTTTTTTTTGAAAAAAATCATTAAAAATAGTTAAACTCCGGAACCCAAAAAAGTAAAAGTGTAACTTTATTACAAAAATTACATACTTTGCAAATATGTATTGTTTTTATCAAATCATGGTGGACAAATTTTAGAAATATGCATTTTACAAGTAAATTGCTTAAAAATGCATTTCTTTTTGACGCTGGAAAAAATTTAATCGACAGTATAAAAGTAGAGGACTATACCATTCCAATGCATTTTAAATTATAATAATCCGATATATACGAGGGCGGGCCAATAAGTCCGTGACTTTTCGAACTTCCCTAGTAGTTATATGAAATGCAACACTGATCCCATCAAGTACCACCTGTTAATAGACTATTGTCAAATTTTGAGCAAGTTCCGTCATTTACTTTGCGTTTAACAGCTGTTTAAAACATACAACCTTGTGGATTTTTTTTAAATGGAAAAAAGTGATTTTCAAGTGATCATTAAACATTATTTTTTGCGAAAAAAAAGCGTCAATCAAACCAAGGAAAGCTTGATAAATACTATGGGGACTCTGCATCATCGATTTCAATGGTAAAAAGTGGTTTACTGACTTTCGTTGTGGTCGCACAAGTACAAATGACGCTGAACGTTCTGGACAGCCACTTGAGGTCAATACACCCGAAAATGTCGTAAAAATCCACGATCTGGTGTTGGCAGATCGAAGAGTAAAGTGCTTGAGATTGTTGATGCCATAGGCATTTCATTGTCAGTGCGGTTTCGATTTTAAAATTATCAGTTGGGTTTAAGAAGCTGTCTGCAAGATGGGTGCCGCGTATACTCTCAATTGACCATAAACGTAATCGTGGCCAATAATGTGATGGCAACAGTTTTTTGGGATGCATGCGAGATAATCCACATTGATTACCTTCAAAAGGGAAAAAACAATAAACGGCGAATATTATGCCAACTTATTGGACCGATATAACGACGATTAAAAAAGAAACGACCCCACATGGCCAAGAAATGCCTATTCTATGGACCTCGAAAAATCCTATTTTTTGGAAGGGATACAAAAATTGGAGACACGTTGGACTAAGTGTATTGAGCTAAAAGGAGATTATGTTGAAAACTGTTTCATTCAAAAAGTCGCGGACTTATTGATCCGCCCTCGTATTAAGGAAACTTTGAATGATCCAACTTACACTCTTTTTTGTATATTTTGTATTTTTTAAACTAATAACATCGCGAATAAAACAATGGTTTTTCCGAAATAAAGAAGAAATGCCTATTTTATGGACCTCGAAAATTCCTATTTTTTGGAAGGGATACAAAAATTGGAGAAACGTTGGACTAAGTGTATTGAGCTAAAAGGAGATTATGTTGAAAACTGTTTCATTCAAAAAGTCGCGGACTTATTGATCCGCCCTCGTGTTAAGGAAACCCTGAATGATCCAACTTAAACTCTTTTTTGTATATTTGTATTTTTTAAACTAATAACATCGCGAATAAAACAATGGTTTTTCCGAATTTCGAGAAAGTAAAAACGGCCATCTTTAAGTGGCTTCATAGAGTTTATGCATGCAGGAAAAAATGCTTTCAAAAAGTCTAAAAAAGAATTAAATTCCATCGCAGGAGACTTGCTTCAACACTTATTATAAGTACCTAATGTATAAAACTCCCGCAAATGTTAGGTTAGGTTAGGTTAGGTTAGGTTAGGTTGAGCTGGCCGGTCAAAGACCCCGCATAGACCATTAGGTCCCTAGCGTTACCAGAGAAGGAACGATAACCCCCATGTTAGGTCAGTCGTTAGTGATGGTAGCCAGAGTTCCCCACACCCTCTTAGCAAATGTTAGAAGTCTCAAGATTCCGATTTCTGAGATTTCTCCCAGATCGCGGAATAGGTGGTCCCCTAAACATTTCGCCCTTGAGCGTGCAAGAGCAGGACAGTGGCACATTAGGTGTTCCACCGTCTCTCTGTCCCCCGGTACCCCACAGAATCTACATTTCGTCACTCTGCAGCCTTCCCGCTCTCTTGGCAAGAACTGCCGTCCAGCAGTGACCAGTTAAAATCCCCACAAGAAGTCTACAGTCGCTCCTGGACAAGGACAGTAAAAGTTCGGTCGCTACGGGATCGTAGGATTTCCACATGACTTTAGATACTCCGCAAATGTTATATTTTTGAATTTTTTTT
>CM037854.1:139964863-140012802 GCA_021234595.1 Delia radicum
TCTCAAAACGCTTTAAATTTGTAATTTGGTATGTTCTGAAAACGCTTGTACCATCATGAAAAATGCTTTTAAAACGTTTTAAAGATTGTATTTTTCCTACCTGGGAGCTTTAATTTTACATACTAGCTGTCGAAGAACATGATATGAATTTTGGGGAAGATGAAGGCGAAATGGAAAACAATGACATAGTTATGCCATGTTTTAAAGAAGAGTTGGACGAAGTAGTAGTAGAGGAAGATATAGATTCAACTGATGAGGACGGTGGTAGTTCTACTTAGTATTTCTATAAAAACTTTCCATTTTTTCAATTACTGCAGTAAAACTGCAACAAGTTACGAGTGAAAATAAGTGCTTTAAAAATGTTGAAATAAGTTGATTTGAAAAACGCCTGGTATCTTATAGTATAATAGTAGAAATGTGCTGACTAGACTAAATACACTTTAAAAATGTTGAAATAAGTTGATTTGAAAAACGTCTGGTATCTTATAGTATAATAGTAGAAATGTGCGGACTAGACTAAAATACACTCACAAAAGTTTTGCAGTAGAATCTACTGAAAAAGACTGTAATTCAGTTTAAAAGGCGACAAAGGTAATTACAGTTAAAACAACTAAAAATGTAGTTGTTTTTAACTGTTAAACAACATCTAACAAATGTGGTAAAAGCAACTACCAATGTCATAAAAACAACTGACAATTTTTAATATAAACATTTTGAAACAACTGTAAAAATTAGTAAAAACTACTGTTTTTGAAGGTTATATTTTTTTGATATTTTTTTTTTAACAAAATTTAGTATTTCCAGCATCTTACTTAAAGTCTCAAGTCAACATTCCAAATGGTACTCCAGTTATGACGTTTCAGTGCATTGGAAATACAATTAAATTATCTAATTACTATTTGCAAACTCTAAACATATTAAATAAACTAAATGAGACTTTTTCAAAACATAGTTTTTCAAAATATATTTTTTATTTTAAAATAACTAACAACATTGAATTGTTTACCTCAAAATTACTTTTTGGTACTTGTTTACAAAAATTTTTAAAACAACTTCTTTAAACAACTGTTAAAAATTTTAGTAGTTTTCGTTTGAAAACAACCCAGGTAGAAAAATACAATCTTTAAACGTTTTAAAAGCATTTTTCATGATGGTACAAGCGTTTTCAGAACATACCAAATTACAAATTTAAAGCGTTTTGAGAATGTGCAAAATGATAACCCAAATTTACGGTCTGAGGATGGTATTTTATAACGTTCTCAAAACATTGCAAAACAAAATTTTTGAAATGCTTTTTTCAATCGTTAAATAAGTATTTGCAGAACATTTTGGCTTACAGTTATTAAGCGTTATGAAAACGACCCAAATGATAACCGATTTGAGGGTTGTAATTTTTGAACATTGTCAAAACGCTCGAAAGACAAATTATAAAGATCTTATGAATTGTTCATAAATACCACAAATAATGAAACATATAAATTATGATTAAAATAATATAAATAAAGTAACAAAACATTGTAATTTTAAATAGTTTAACTAGCGTTTTATTAAGTTTTGAAAAAGTCCTCTAAAATATTGCTTTATCTGTCCTCAAAATATAGTGCTTTATAAAAGATATACAAGGACTAAAGTACTATTGGCAAATGTTAGAAAAAACGCTTTAACGCAATGGTTTTACATTGGTTTTATTTTATAAACGTTGTAAATTTTGTACGATAAGAACTTCTAAAGTACTTTTTACAAACGTTGGAAAAACGCTTTGAACCAATGTTTTTACAGTGTTTTTATTTCACAAATATTTGTAAGTTTTGTATAAAAAGTATTCCTAAAATACTTGTCTGAACGTTCGAATAGCAATCCAAAATAATGTTTTTTTAAATGCTTTTTTTTCGTATTATTTGCAATTATCGCTTTGGAAACGCTTTTATTTTAGTACCATCAAAAACAAACGTTTTGAAAACTCTTCGTTTTTTTGTACCATCCAAATTTCTCCCTGGGAACTGTCAAAATAGTTGTTTTGCATTATTTCATACAAAAACAACTGTAATTACAATTAAAAAACAACTACTACTGATTACTACACCAAACAACTGTCATGTAGTAACTGTAAAACTTTTTTGAGTGTATCCACATTTAAAAAGTTTTATTGACTACACTATTTTATCAAAATTCCACAGATATCATTTTTATTTCAATAAACATCAGTAAAGTTTGTTTAAAAAGTGCTATTAAAGTAATTTAAATATGCTTTTTTTCAAACGTTCTCAGAACATTTTGGATTTGGTATATTGTATGCTTTGATAGTACTTAGTTTTTTGAACCATCATGAATTTCAGGCTGGGTACCCTCTTTCAGATTCCAAAACCTAATTTCCGATATCCAGTATCATATCTGAGAATAATAGTGTTGAATGTGACATACGTGCCCATTTTTAATACAAAATTAGAAAGTGCTAACCTTCTGTGTCGTTTTTCAAGATAATAACTTTTAGCGTATGTGTGAAATCAATAATAAGCTGACGATTTGTTGAAAAGAAAAAATGTATATTGCGAAAATACATAGTACACCATGCTTTCATAAATTTAAAAACAGTTCGACATTAAATGAGCACCAAATTTTACCGAAATCTGTAAGAAAATAAATATTTAAGTACAAAGTTTAAATTAAATCCGATGAAAAATTTAATATGTATAGCAACTACCTAAAGCGTATTTTAAAAATAGCAAAAAATAAACTACTAAAAATTAGTTTAAAATGAGCTTGCAGAAAAAACTGCTAAAATTAGCAGATTTTTTTATTAAATATTAGTAATATAAGAATTGCAAAACTAATCTGTTGAATTTACAAATATTAAGTTACATTTGGGCTAAATTTTAGTTAATTGAAAGTAAAAAAAATAATGTGCTAAAATCAACAAAAACATTTACTAAATATTAGTAGACAAAAAAAATCATTAAAAGATGTAAAATTCTTAAAGTTTCTTTTTTGGTTTTTATTAATGCGAATAAAGTATGCCCTTATGAAAAAAGCAATCTAAAATTCTTTATAACCTATTATACCAAAAAATTTTTTTAATATTACAGTTTTTGTTTGCTATTTTGGGTCTACCAATACTTAGTAAAAGTTTTTGCTAATTTAACAGAGTCAAATGCTATTTTTAATTAACTTAAATTTAAATCGAATAAAGCTTCATTTTTATAAAGTTAACAAATTTATTTTTGCTGTTCTTATTTTATTAATATTTAGCAAACAAATCTGCTAAATTTAGCAATTTTTTATGCAATTTAATTTTTAAACAAATTATTAGTTGGTCTTTCTGCTATTTTTACTGATTTATTTCTATGTGAAGTTTGAGCGACATCCGTTAAAAAAAAAAATTAAATCAAATGTAAAGTAAAAAAATTCTTAAAAAATTGCACGTAAAAGAGAGAGTGCCCGATGAAAAGTATATGGCTATTTTGCCTGATGTTTGACGATCACGTGTTCCAGTTTTGAGCAAGTTCCAGCGAAAAAAAAAGTGTTTTATATAAAGTAAAATAATGCATACAAAAATTAAAAATAAAAAAAACCCTTTCCCTAAAATTTTTCACGTTACGATCAAAAACACCCAATTTTATTAACGAAAATCAATAAGCCATAACTGCAATTTCACTATATTCATTAACAAAAAAGTGGTGTGTGCAGTTCCTTGACTTTTATGTAATGATTGACACTGTTTTTTTGTTTAACCAATTTAATTTTATTTTATTTTCTCGAAATAAATTTATTAATTTTATAAATTTTTCTCCAAATTTTTTTGAATAGTTCAAATGCGTTTTGTTTTAAAAATACTCACAATAAATATATAAAATACATAGGTTGAGTAAAAACTTTTTAAATTACTGTCGAAAATTAGTATTTGAATCTAAAACGTTTGTTTTATTTTTTGCATACATTTTTGTATTGGAGTTACGTACGGCGTTTTGGGTTCAGAAAATCGCTTACAAGAGGCCATAACTACATTACTTAAAAACGACTACTTTTGCATACATTTTTTTTTATCAGAAACAAATCCGCTTGTGTGTCTTAAGCATAATTCAAAAATTTGCTTGCTAAATTTCAAGTAGTTTTTTATTTATAATGTTTTTTGTCCCTACTGTGAAAGAATAAAAAGTGTAGTCCTTTTGGATTTTAGTGGAAGATATATACAGTGGCCGACAAAAGTCTACATAGGATCCCCATTTCTTCCACCTGATGAGTACAAAATCATTATGAAGAAAAGTAATTATGCAAGATTGTTTAAAATCTAGTTTTTTTAATAATATACAAAAAAAACTTACTTCAATATACACTTAAAAATTATTTACAAAAAACGAAAAAAAAGACACTGACAAAAATCTACATACGGCTTGGTAGCTAACATAAGGAACTTCATTTTAAGATTAAAAAATATTTTTATTATTAAATTCAATATTTGGTTGGGCCATCACTGGCATCTATAGCGGCCTTTAAGCGTCTGGGCATTGATGCAACTAAATTTTCCAGCTCAGTAGGCGTTATTCTTAGCCATTCATCTTGCAGCGTCTTTTTCAGCATTGGAGCACTAGTAATAGCATGTTTTCTGATTTTGCGTTCCAGAATCTCCCAAACGTGTTCAATGACATTTAAGTCCGGGCTTTGAGGTGGTGTACGAAATTGTCGTGGGGCATAGTAAAGCAGCCAATCTGTAACAACTTGAGCGGAGTGCTTTGGCTCATTATCTTGTTGGAATATCCAACTCTCATCCAGATTTAAATTATCGATCGATGCTCTCAGATTGGGTTCTAAAATAGATTTATACTGCTACACACAGAGAAATAAAGTGCCACCGAATTTAAAAGTGTACATTAATGTTAAGAACTTATAAATTCAGTTAGTACAACGTTATTGAAATTAGATTTCTGAATATTTTGAGTGTTGCAACCAAAATTCAGTTAAACTAAGCGAATTTTATTGTGAATACAAATGTTCAGTTTTACCAACCGACTGAAATGCGTATTAATCGAATTTGAGTCTCAGTACCCGAATTTCAGTTGGCAAATAGCTAAATTTTTCTCTGTGTGTAACGATCCATATTACCTTCAACAAATACCAGATTTCCTACTCCAGATGAAGTAACAGCACCCCAAACCAAGACGTTGCCACCACCATCCTTTACAGAGGGTACTAGGTGTTTCGGATTCATCGCTGTAATAGGTTTTCTCCAAACTATGGCTCTCCCATCACTTCCAAAAATATTGTATTTTGACTCATCTGTAAACAAAACTCGCTTCCAGAAATCAAATCCTTTATCAATATGCATTTTGGTAAATTCCAAGCGGAGTTTTCGGTTTTTTTCACTTAAAAGGGGTTTTTTGCGTGGAGCTCTGCTGTGGAGCTCTGCTGTGGAAACCATTATTTTTTAAGGTTCGTATCTGCACAATCGTATCTGATCTAATTGCTAGCTCTTGGGCCAGAGTTGTGGCATTCACTTTCGGATTTTTGTCCACTTCTTTTACTATAAAGCTGCGATTAAGCTTCTTAGGGGCGGCCACTACGCAGTTTATTTTCAACAGAATTAGTGTTTTTGAAGTTTTGAAATACAGTTTGAACTGTTAACAGCTTTCATATTTCACTGAACGTTTTTTTTTTTTTACATTGCTATATTTTACGACCAAATATCGCACATCAGTTGAAATTTTATTTCGCGAGGACATTGTTACAATTGAATGATTCTGGAAACTGACCAAACTACAACTAATACAATTTATTTGATATGTAAAACATTGAACAAAATTATTAATCTAAAAATAACGGTTGTTAACCGTTATCATTCAACAGCAAGCAAAACATAAAGCATGACATGCTGGCCGTATGTAGACCTTTGTCAATCCTTTTTGTTGTTTTCTCGAAAATAATTTTTGTTGTTTATATTAAAGTATGTATATTTTTTGTATAATAATAATAAATAGAGATTTCAAACAAAACTGTATTATTACTTTTTTTAATATTGTGGTTGGACTCGTCAGGTGACAGAAATTGGGATCGTACCTATGTAGACTTTTGTCGGGCACTGTAATTTTTTATGAGCATAGAATAGCTTACTCAAAAGGTGTTTTTTGGAAAACTGTACGTCACGCAATCTCTTACAAATTTTCAGGACAATATAAAACAGATTTAAAGCAAGTGAGGAAATTAAAGTCGGGCATGCCGACATTATGAAAACAAAAAGTTACTAAAAATTTGTTAAAAATTACGTTGCAGAAAAAACTGCTAAATCTAACTGATTTATTTTGCAAAATATTGCTGATACGAACACTTCTTCATTTTCGCTTTGAACATTTTTTATATGTTACTAAAAAACCAACACTAAGAAAGACAATGTGCAAAAAAAATATTTTTTGAATTGTCTATTTTATGCAAAAGCCGCTAAACAAAAATTTAATTTTAATAAGTCAAAACTACGTTTCCGAGATGGTCCGGAGTGCCATATTTTCGTTTAATGTAAGACAGAAAGCATTTATACACACAGAGAAAAAATTAGCTATTTTCCAACTGAAATTCGGTTACTACGACTTAAATTCCGTTATTACGAATTTTAGTCGGTGGGTAAAACTGAACATTAGTTTTCACAACAAATTTCGGTTATCAACAGGATTTTAGTTGCAACACTCAAAATATTTATAAATTTATTATCATTAGATTTGTACTAGATGATTTTATAAGTTAAAATTAATATAAAGTCTTCAATTCGGTTGGCACTTTATTTTTCTCTGTGTGCCAAATTTCTGAAAAAGAGATAATGATAAAATTATGAGCTTTTATGAATAGTTTTTGGATTCGGTAAAAATTTAACTAACCAGGATTTCTGATTCTATTGGTCTAACATTTTACAGTAAGTTTGCACCAGAAATATTTCCTCAGGCCTTTTATGTGGTCTAAAACGAAAAAATTACTAAAATCGGTAACATAGAAAATGTTTTTTTTTATTAATTAATAATCATGTAATTACAAATTATATACTATTACCCTAACACATTCCAGTGCAGAAAATAATTACCGTATAAGTGGCTATATAAGTACATATTTGGTAATGGCACTTACAATTGTCATTACAAATCTCAATACAAAAATTTTTTTATATTGAAAATTTTTTTTTTTCATCTCTGGATTCGAAGCCTGACCTTCATAATATCAGTCAAATGCTTTACGAACTGAGCTATATCGACATGTTATACTTGATAGATAAAAACATAATTTACTTTCTTGTACAAAATGTCATTACTTTCCAGCTTACAAAATTAAAAAAAGTAGTCATATTTGTACAAAAAATATATTTTCAAAAATTTTTATATTTAAATATATTTCAAATAATGATAAAATTAAGTACTTACGGGTGACGAATTTTTTATTTTTTTTTTATTGAAATAATGTAAAAATTAAGCAGTTATTAGTAAGTCCTTATTATTTGTGTTAAAGTATTGCAGAGAGTAAGTTGGTGTCATTATTGGTAGTCAGAAAAGTAATAACATGTCTTCACCGTTTCTTCACTGTGATGGTATCATCAAAATGTTTTATAATATAATTTTTTTGCAGTGCATATAAGCCAAAAAAGCTTTTCATTAATTTTATCTAATTTTACAACCAAATGGAAAAAACCAAAGCTTTGTATGCTTTTCAATAAAGCTCAACATTTATAGTGGTGGTCTTCAAATTAGCGCACCCAGTATGAAATTTTCTTAGTTTTTCAGTTATTTCGGTATAGTTATTTCAAGGCTGACGTTAATTTAGTTATTCAGGTAATGTCAATGCATTTTATGTTGTTAGCCCCATTATGCATGAAGTCCAATGACTGGCTAGTTTATGATGAAAATTTGGAAAAATATATCTATTTGCAGAGATTATTTTTTCTGTTCTTGTCAGATTATTTGTGTAAGGGTACATAAGGAATAACGCTACTTAAATTATTTCGGCAACGGTGTTGTAGACACAACAGTATTTTAGTTATTTCGGTAACGGTATTTTGAGGTATTGGTATTTTAGTTATGTCGGTAACTGTATTTTACTGAAAACGATATTTCAGCTATTTCGGTAATGGTATTTTAAGGATAACGTTGGTCAGCTGGAAGGATTTTGAAGCGATAACGGTATTTTAGCGGTATTGCCGGCCATCACTGGTTAAAAGTCAAGGCAAACTATTATGGAAATTAACAAAAAAACATCGGAAACATTGCCTCTTATATATATTTCGCCAATATAATTTTTTTTTTAAAGATTTCAAATTGAGAACTAACTTCAACAAAAATATGTGCTGTGTGGGCTAATTTAATGACCACCACTGCATAAGCGACGTCATAATAAACAAAGCATAAGTGTTGAATGTAGTTGCTATAGATATTAACCTACAAAAATACGAGTAATAACCCAGCAAAAAAAACACCAGAAGATAAAGAAGCAATACATTGCAATGATATGGATTTCGATGTTATGAATATTTGGAAAGGAACTAATGAATTGTTTAAGGGCTTGTAATACGGTGGAGGTTCTCTTTTAAGATCCTCCCTCATTTATTGCATCTTAAGCAATGCTTCTGGTTTAATCAAAGTTCAATTGAAGTGCTTATTGTACAAAACTTAATAAGCCACATTTTATGTATAGTTTGTTTGCGCCTTTTAAAGATTAAAAAAAATTAAAAAATATAACTTTTGCAGGACTTTTATACTTTAGGTACTTATAATAAGTGTTTAAGCAAGTCTTCTGTCAAATATTAATCAATGGACACATATAAATCAGCAAAGATCCATGAAATATAAAAATTATTTTTTAAATTTGAAGCATCTACGGCATTTTTTTGTGCTACAAAGGTTTTTGAGAACTCAATGGATTTATCTTCATCATCTGATGATGAAATTTCATCTGTATTAGTGGAACGAAATAATAGACCGCTATTCTAAAAGCGAGGTAATTGTGGCATACTTGTGTTCTATTCTGAGCATAAAAAAGCATTTTTTCGGGGTTATGGCAAAATTAAAAAATAAACCTTTTAAAAATGCGACATTTTTTTTATCAGAAAGAAAACACCATTAGTTTAATTTAATGAAATATTAGTCGCCCTTTCTTCAAGTGAAATTTTATTTATTTTTGACTACATTTGCTGTCGTCTTTATCTACACAATATTCCTAGTGCAGTGTTAAGGCGCCCCTTTAAATGTCATTCTTTTAAAAACTATACATTTTTCTGTACTTGAAAAATAAACGAATCTTCCAAAATATTATGTTTTAAAAATTTAATTTTTAACTCTTCCAACCCTAAGCTTCTATCTAAAAATAATCTGATATTCGACAACAAACGTGGGTTTCAAATGGTAAAAAATATATTTTTTTTAGGCGCTACGAAATAACCCACAATGAAATAACATCCAAACGATAAAATGAAATAACCCCCAATGAAATAAATCCCAAAAAAAATGAAATAAGTCCCAACAAAAAAAAAAAATGAAATAATACCCAAAAGAAATGAAATATTCCCCAAAGGTGAAAATGAAATAACACCCAATGAAATAAGCTCCAAAGAAATGAAATATGTCCCAATTTTTATTTTATTTTTTGTTTTCATATTTTTGATTCTTTTGTTACACTGTTCAGTTTTTCTGCGTGGCGGCCTGCGGCCGATCTTAGGGGTTTTCTCCTCCATAGGACGCGGCAGGTGGCTTCGCTGAATACAGTTTTCCTGCGCGCGTCTCATTATCTTCCCTAGTGTGACGCGCGCAGGGAAACTTTATTCAGCGAAGCCACCTGCCGCGTCCCATGGAAACCCCTAAGAGCGGCCGCAGGCCGCCACGCAGAAAAACTAACAAATATTAAAAAATTTCACTTTTAGCAAAATGAAATATCCCCCAAAAAATATGAAATAACCCCCAAAATAATTGCATATGAAATAATCTCCAAAGAATTTAAATTTTGGGCTTTATTTCATTGGGGGTTGCTTCATAATGAAATAATCTCCAAACCGTAAGATGAAATAATCCCCAAAAAAATTAAAAAACCCCCAAACAATTTTACACAATTTTTTTGGGGGTTATTTCATTTTTGGCCGATGGGGGTTATTTCATTGGGGGTTATTTCGTAGCGCCTTTTTTTTAAAAAAATATTGTAGTAAATTCTTTTGCCTTTCACCTACAGAAAAAAAGTCTTAAAAATAAATGTATAGTTTTTAAAACAGAGACGTTGGAAAAGGCGCCTTAATTGACACTACAATTTAAAATTAAATTCAAATAAATCTAAAAAATAAAATAAAACAACAAATTTTCGTTTCTTCTATGTAAAAATGCTGTAAGTTTTTTTTTTGAAAAAATAATTAAAAATAGTTAAACCCCTGAACCCAAAAAGTAAAGATGTAACTTTATTGCAAAAATTACATAATTTGCAAACATGCATTGTTTTTATCAACTCGATGGTGGACAAATTTTAGAAATATGAATTTTACAAGTAAATTGCTTAAAAATGCATTTCTTTTTGACGCTGGAAAAAATTTAATCGACAGTATAAAAGTAGAGGACTATACCATTCCAATGCATTTTAAATTATAATAATCCGATATATACGAGGGCGGGCCAATAAGTCCGTCACTTTTCAAACTTCCCTCGTAGTTATATGAAACTGCTTTTGAGCAAGTTCCGTCATTTACTTTGCGTTTAACAGCTGTTTAAAATATACAACCTCGTGGATTTTTTTAAAAATGGAAAAAAGTAAATTTCGAGTGCTCATTAAACTTTATTTTTTGCGAAGAAAAACCGTCAATAAAACCAAGGAAAAGCTTAATAAATACTATGGGGACTCTGCACCATCGATTTCAATGGTAAAAAAGTTGTTTACTGACTTTCGTTGTGGTCGCTCAAGTACAAATGACGCTGAACGTTCTGGACAGCCACTTTAGGCCAATACACCCGAAAATGTCGTAAAAATCCACGATCTGGTGTTGGCCAATCGAAGAGTAAAAGTGCTTGAGATTGTTAATGCCATAGGCATTTCATATGGCAGTGTGGTTTCGATTTTAAAAGAACAGTCGGGTTTAACAAAGCTGTCTGCAATATGGGTGCCGCGTTTGCTCTCAACTGACCATAAACGTAATCGTGGTCAATAAGGTGACGGCAACAGTTTTTTGGGATGCACCACATCAAGTACCTTCAAAAGGGAAAAACAATAAACGGCGAATATTATGCCAACTTATTGGACCAATTTAACGACAATTAAAAAAAAAAACGACCCCATATGACCAAGAAATGCCTATTTTATGGACCTCGAAAAATCCTATTTTTTCGAAGGGATACAAAAATTGGAGAAACGTTGAACTAAGTGTATTGAGATAAAAGGAGATTATGTTAAAAAATATTTTTTTTTTTTGCAAAAAAAAACTGTTTCATTTAAAAAGTCACGGACTTATGGATCCGCCCTCGTAGTAAGGAAACTTTGAATGATCCAACTTACACTCTTTTTTGTATATTTTGTATTTCTTAAATAATATCGCAAATAAAAGAATGGTTTTTTCCGAATTTCGAGAAAATAGAAACGAATTTTATGAGTGCTTCATAGATTTTATGAGTGCAGACCATAATTTAAATCTGAAGACCCAAGGTCAGATTTTGACCGATCTACCGAGGAATCGCCGATATTAATTTGTTTTGTAATGGAGCATATCTGAAATATGAGAAATTAATTTTTTTGACCCTCTGCTTTGAATACTGCGTTCCCACCAATATGTTGGAAAAAATGCTTTCAAAAAGTCGAAAAAAGAATTAAATTCCATCGCAATGGGGGATTCTCTCCAAGGACAGTACCTAATGTATAAAACTCCTGCAAAAGTTATATTTTTGAATTTTTTTTAACATTTAAAAGGTGCAAACAAACTAAACATAAAATGTGGCTTATTAAGTATTTACAATTTTCAATTTTTTTTAACAAATGTTATAAAAGGATAAACAATATTTTTTTTGTGTTTTTTTTTAACAAAACAAAAGCGTTAAATACCAGATGTTTTTAGGGCATTATCTCACCCTGTGATTTTTTTCAGTGCAGAAAAGGCAACTTTTTTGCACTTTGAAGATGTAAAAATTTCCGAGAAGAACACGGTACCCTTTTACAAAGCTACCTTTTTTTTGGAAAATAACATAATATCCCTCGTTAAGGGCAAAATGTTACAATTTTTGTCAGGAAAGAAAACACCATAACATTTGTCATTTGTTTTTTAGTTTTCAAAAAATTAACAACAATTGTAGCAACAATTAAACACATATGTTAGTAAAAAATAAACTAACATTTACTTTTTTGATTTTTTTAAATGACAAAAAACGACTGTAAAAAATTAATGTAAAATTGTAAAACAGCTGTTTTATGTGGTTTGTTTTTTAAATGAACTACAAGATTAGTAAAAAATTTAATTTGTTCCACAAATGACTGGCATTTACATTAAACATTAAGAAACTGTATTACAACATAAACAATTACAAATTTTTAAAGCAGAAGTTCCCTGAGTGTATTAGTGTTCGTTCTAAAGGCTTTTAACTTTGTTATAGTAATAATAAAATATTTGCTTAAAGGACATTCAACTTCTTAGGATGCAATGAGTGTTTTATTTTTGTTCTCCTAGCAACCGCCAATGTTAAAAGACGCACACACGCAATACAAAATTTTACATTTTAATATTGACACAAAGTGCTTCCAAAACAATCAAAACTATGTTGGCACTTCATTTTTATTGAGAAAACAAATTGCTGTCGTAAATAATCTATAGTTTGCATTGCAGCATAAGGTGAAATATAATATAAAATAGCAATGGACCATTTTTTCCATGGTCATAAGATGATAACTATTTAATCAGATATTTTTACAATTACTCTACAATACTCAGACTTTAACTCAAGCCGTATAAAATTGTCAGTTAAAAGGTGTCAACTTATGATAATTAATATTTTTTTTTTTTCTTGTAACATATTTTAGCTTTTTTCTTTCCCTCTTCGGATTTCAAATAATAAGTATTTCAATACTTATTTTTCTGTTCATCTCGCCTTTCCATAACATTTACACAGCGAGAATTTTTGTGGACTAAAAATAATGAAACTTTTCAGTAACCTAATAAGACTTTTCTTCATAAAGTGAACAAAAAGTATTGAAAAGCTTTATGCTTTTTATGAAATTATTTTTTAAAAGAAACTTATTCATTGCGTGAATGAAAGTAAATGACAGTTTTCATAGAAATTTATGAAATCTTGCAGTTTATTGAAAAGTTTCAATGGACGAGTTCATGCTCTTTAACTCGACTAAACTTGAGTGCTTCTTTATTGCTGCTTGAAGAGATTTCTCTCAGTGTAACACAGTTTTTAGTAAAGAAAGTGCAACAAGTATAAATTGTATAACCTTTTAAATGTTTTATATCTGTTTGTTTGTTTGTTTTTTTTTTTATTTATTTTATACCCTTTTTATGCTTCGAAAATACCACAATTGTAAATGCGTGTTGAATGCCACAAGGATCACAAAAAGCATTGATAGCAAAAGTCGTTATAAAGCAATAATAATAATATCTTATGCAACAAGTTTAGAATAATTTTTATGTGTTATTGAAGTTGTAAAAATAACATAATATTTGTGTATTTTGAGAGATTTCTTTTAATTTTTTATGAGACTTTCCATACCAACTGCCCAGTAGGGTTATAATTTTGACTATTCTTTGTAATTATCAAATTTTAACTATCCTAGTCGTATAGGCCACACTTATAGAAATAAACCTGTAAAAATATTTTTTACTAAATATTAGTAATATAAGAATAGCAAAAATAAATCTGTTGCATTTACAAATATTTAGTTGTATTTGAGCTAAACTAGTTAATTGAAAGAAGCAAAATAAGCTGCTAAAATCAGCAAAAATATTTGAAAATGAAGATTATTCAAGTTCGAGGTCATACTCTATATTTCTTTATTCGGATATTGTCCTAACAAATAATCTATAGAGTTTTTGTTTTCAAATTTATTCTTTGACCCTTTCAGGAATGTGTTGATAGATCTATTTCGGAAATTTTCCAGGTTCCCATCATCAGAACACGTTTTGAAAGAGGTAGCAATCCTATGCCAAACATCAAACAATCATATAAACTAGTTTACTCACCACATGAGAACTAATATATATTATATGAGCTTGAAAACTTGTTTTTACTAAATATTAGTAAACAAAAAAATCATTAAAATATGTGAAATTTTAAAATTTTTTTTTTTAATTTTTTCTATAATGTTTTTGGTAACATTTTTGTTGATTTTATCAAAAAAAAAACTGATATTTGCATTCTATTAAATTTTAGGTAAATATAGCAAAATTTTTGTTAATATTACAGCATTTGTTTGCTATTTTGAGTCTACAAATATTTAGTAAAAGTTTAGCTAATTTTACAGAGTAAAATGTTATTTTCAATTAACTAAAATTCACATCGAATATAATTAAAATTTTGTTAAGTTAACGGATTTATATTTGCTGTTCTTATGTCATTAATATATATTAAATTCCGGCCGCTTTTTTTAATTCAATGAGAAATTTTGCATGGCCATTTGTTTGACAATGAAAACGTAAGTTAGTTTAACAAAATAAGCTTTATAGATTATTTATCAACTTCAATTTGAACACTTAATAATGATTGCAATACAAACACTATAGTTATAATACTGTAAAATATAGTAGGGTTAGCCGTTACTTGATTAATCGCTGAATTTTTATCAAACTCTTGTTCGAGTAAATTAAAATGGACAATTTCGAGTAACGAATAACTCGAACAATGGTGCTCGATCAGTAAATTCAGCTAAGTCAGCAAAATTTTAGTCTGGAGCAAAAAAATTGCTAATGTCAGCATAAAATTAGTAAATTCCGCTGAAAAAAAAACGCAAAAAATTTAAAGAAAAATTATACTTTTGCTTGCTAAAAATCCTGTAAAAAAAAATTGTGATTCTTTCAAAAAAAAAATGACAATACATTAACGGGGGGTTAAGGTATTCAATTAATTTTTTTGCATTTTTTTATTTTTAAATAAATGCTTAATATGTTAAGAATATTGTGTTAAAAATTCAAGTCGATTGGAGCAAAATCGACGAAGTTACGAGTATTTTTATGTCAAGTATGTCAGTGTAGAGTATAAAATTTAGTGTAGCAGTAAATATTCTATCGAGCAGACGTACACGTGCGTTCCTATTTTCGTATCATTTTAGCTCCATTTTTTATTAAGTTTTGTATTAAATTATTACTGAATTACTCAATGAAGATTATTTTGCTTTACTAACCTTCATGCAAGACATGGGAACCAATAGTGGATCTAGTGCTCATGACTGGGCGCGATCAACTGACTCCATACGTATAAGCAAAGCAGAGTAGGAAGCTGAGAGACAAACTAAAGAAGGCAGGATTAGTTGTAGACAGAAGCAAAAAGGTGCTTTAGACATCATGAATGATAGTAACATCCTTTATGGACCTGTCATTGATGATTCAGTGTGAGGTAAGCCGATAAAATTTGCTTATAAACGTTTAATACCAGATTTTTGGTGTTCAAAACTTTAAAGCGTTTTTCCCACAACTCACGTTTTCAAAGTCGGTGCCCCTCATAACTTCAAAACTACCGCACCGATCCTTTTGAAATTTTGAACACTATTTCTGTACATAAATTACGAGGTAACGCTGGAATTAACCTAAACTACTACATCTAGACGTGCCGCGACATCTACTTCATTCTGTGTATATGTTTCTGGGTTTCGTCCACACTATTAATGTGGTTATTAGCTAGCAGATCTTTTTTTTTTTGCAAAATAAATTAGTAAAACATTAGTAAAATATTGGTAAAACAATAGTTCAAAACTGTAAAGTGCTGACTAACTAAAATTTTAGCTGAAAACACAATTTCAGCAAAAAAATTGCTGAGAAATAGTATACTTGATTTACAAGACGTTTTACTAATTCTGCTACTAACTTTTTATTTAAGTGTATATAAAAGTGCTGTGGGTCAGCATTCTCGTTTACCTTGGTCTTAGATAAGGCTAAAACTTCCTAAACTAACTAAAAGTTTGTAATTCTACAGATTTATTTTTGCTAATTTTATATTACTAATATTTAGAAAAATTGCCGGCTAATTTGAGCAGTTTTCTTTTTTTTTTGCAACAGTCATTTTTAACTAATTTTTACCAATTATTTTTCTATTAGTGCATAAATGCATCTTATATTATATTTGCGCTGCGTGAACATTTCATTAGCACAATTAAATACTTAGCGATACAATTCGCGAAAACCGTAAAGATCAGAAAAAGCAACGCTTCACAGCGAGTTTTATTTCAAGCTTTGGGAATCAGATATGTACCATAAATATAAATTGTGAAAGAAAACAGATTTATTGTATTTGCAAATTGCAAAATATAAAAAGCAGCATGAAGTTGCGTCAAATTTTAATACTTCATAAAATAAAGTATGCCATTGAAATCAGCATGCTCGAAATATATAGAACTGATAGTCAGAACCTTATTAGTTTTTTTATGTCATGCCGTGTAATTTAAAGATATAACATGTTTCAATGTTTTCTTCAATTCAAAGTTTTAAAAATTATTAAATATAAATTTAGAAAAGCATTTTCACCTAAAATTAAATGTTTTCCGTTGCTATTTTGTTCATTATTTTTCATTGGCGGGTTTCCTTTGTGCTGTTGTGCTTATTCTCTTAAATTGATTAAATATTTTTTATTTAATAAGCATTAGAATTTAACGAAATTACTACACTCAAAAAATGAGTTAGTAGAAAAGTTAGTAAAACGTCTTGTATATCAGGTATACTATTTGTTAGCAAATTTTTTGCTAAAACTATGTTTTCAACTAAAATTTTTGCTATACTTATTCAGCACTTAACTGTTTTCAACTAATTTTTTACTAATATTATACCAATGTTTTACTAATTTATTTGGCTAAAAAAATTATGCTGACAAGCACATTAATAGTGTGGACGACAACCAGATTGAAAGATAAACGCAGAATGAAGTAGAGGTCGCGGCATGTCAAGATATAGTAGAGAAGAGGAAAATGATACTAAAAGGTACAACTCTATTAAGACAAAAAATCAACCATGGAAGATTTTTGTATCTGTTTTTCATACATAAAACAAAATTGAGCATTAAAACAACTTAAATTTTGCGTTGTCACCGGCTTGTGAAAATAATTTTCTATTAATTAAATAAAATACAAAATAAATTATTTTAAATTAATAAAGATTTAATATGTATTTCTAAACTAAATGTTTAAAGATTAATAATGTAGTGTGGTCAAATTGCAAACAAACTTATACAGAGAGGTAGATAGACTAAAGCGAAAGACAATGACACACATCTTAGGTAGATTTTTATGGTTCGTTTTTCTTATTGCAAAAAATGGTTGTACATGTCATATTTTGTTATTATTTTTTCGTTTTGTTTCTATAATTATCTGCGGCAGTTGCTTTGCTTTAAAAGATTGCATCATTTAGACAACCATTGATGTAAGTAGTTGAAAGAAAATTTTTTATGTTATTTGTTATTTATAATTATTTCTATATATTTTCAGATATTAAATTGACTCATTTCGTCAATGTGGAAAAATTAACATTTTTATATTCTGTAACGTATTTTAAATTATTTTTAAAATAATCACAAAAAGATGTTTTATGATTTTCAGCAAATAAATTAACTAACGTGTAATGTTTTTTACAATTTTTTTTGAGTTTTTTTCAGTCTACTAATATTCATGAAAAATTTGATTAATTTTTAGCAAGTTTTTTTTTAATTTCTAATCCACTAAGTGTTAGCAAAACGTTTGCTGAATCTACTAATTTCTTTGCTAAAAATCAGCTCGCTGACATGAGCAATTTTTTTGCAAGTACCCTCCTGACTAAAATGCTGGCTCAGCAAACTTTTTTGCTGACTTTACCAACTTTTTTTTTTGAGTGTACATCATATATACATAAATACTTATATACATCACTTATAACTAATAATTGAATTTCCGTGGTTAATTGAAAAAAAAGATAAAACATCGTATTACACTAGGGTTGTCAATTACTTGGGTTTGTTAGAATAAACGATTTGTTCGAATAATCGATTAAACCATTTGTGATCGAGCGATCACCTACTTAAGGATAAATAATATTAAAAATACTTAAATATTTAAAGTATTTTATCCTTTCGCATCTAAGTTTTAAGAATTTTCTCATCAATTTTAATACTACAACAATACCATTTCTCAAACGCAATCATTTTAGAATATAGTAACTCCAAATAAACGGTAATTTTTTAAGAGCTTTTGGATTTGATTTAATAAAAAAACACATAAAATTTAGAGAAATGTATGAAATCTTTATTTGAGTCGCTAGAACGATCTATATAATTCAATGCTTAAAGATGATTTCATGTAAATGTTGACCGCGGCTACTCCTCAAATGGTTCAAAAGCTGAATCCAATTTTGGCATACTTCCTCCAACATATCGGCCGGTATCTCAGGAAAAAATTCTTCAATATTGGCTTCCAGTGCGTCCCTATAGACATGAGCCTTAACACAGTCCCACAAAAAAATAGTTTAAAGGTGTAAAATCAAACGATCTATGCGGCCAATTGACCGGCCCCAAACGTGAAATAAACTTTTCACCGAACTCACCTATCAATTGGGCCATTGTTTCGCGTGCTGTGTGGCATGTGGCACCGTCTTGTTGAAACCACATGTCACCCAATTGCAGCTCTTCCATTTTGGGCAAAAAAAAAATTTTTTATCATCGCACGGTAGCGATCGCCATTCACAGTAACATTCCTGCCTTCGTCGTCTTTAAAAAAGTTCGGTCCAATGATGCCACCGGCCCTTCATCCATACCAAACAGTGCATGTTCGGGATGCATTGGCAGTTCTTGCAATGCTTCTGGCTGCTCTTCACACCAAATACGGCAAATTTGCTTGTTCACGTACCCATTCAAAAAGAAATGAGCTTCGTCTCTGAATACAATTTTCCGATAAAAAAGTGGATCTTCATCCAACTTTGCCAGCGCTCATGCACCAAAAGTTAGCCGTGTGGATTCAAATCTGGCACTAGCTGTATTTTAAAACGTTACACCCAAATCCTTCAGCAAAATTTTCCACGTAGCGGAGTAACAGACGTCATCAACAACACTGGCGAATACACCGGCGATATTTTCCTCTGTCCGCGCTCTACGTATGCGTGTTGGTGGCTTAATGTCCAATTATGTAAATTTGGTGCGAAATTTAGTCACAAGATTCCGAATAGCCGCCTAAGAAGGTCGCCGAAACTGACCATAAATTGGAAGAAGTGCACGATGCACTTTCTTAACCGAGCATGAATTTTGATAATAAAAGTCAATAATCTGCCAGCATTGTTCGTTTGTAAGTCGATTCATGGTTAAATTATGGAAACTGAACATGTTTAACAGTAACATGTTACACGAAAACAGCTGAGTTTCCAAAAACAGTGTTGCCAAAAATAAAGTTGCTAAAAAATCACCCTTATATCTTAATCGTGCATTATTTGGCATTATGTCGTGATATAAAAATTACAATTTGTGCGCCCCGGTAGGCTAGTTGGTAGCGTGCTGGCTTATCAGTGCGGGGGTCGTGCACTGGTCTGTTTTCGCTACAACGCGCCGAAGGCCATAGTAGCTAGTGCTCGGTTAGGGTAATAAGATATAATTTGTAATTATATGATTATTAATTAATAAAAAAAAAAAAAAAAATTACAGTTTTACAAATCGTTTAAGAGATAAATATATATCGAGCTGTTAAGAACTTATTTCAGTCGCCGTAGAAATTGCCTAATTGGAATTCACAGTTTAAGTGCTAACGTGCTATCGTGGTAATATAGCAACGCTTTTGATAGTTTTGCATGGTTTAAAATTCAAAAACCATGCTATGTTTCAACGACATCACTTTATCATATTGCTTGCCTGAAAGTCAAATCATATATCTTTACCGATTATTAAAGAGTCCAGTAGTGCGATTCACTACGCTTTTTAAACCATAATTTTTTTCGTTTAAAAATGTTAACCACAAAAATAACCATTTTGCTATTCACTAACACTTTAAACGATTTTTTCTGGCGTTTAAAGTCAGCTGTTATTTTTAACAACACAAATTGTGGTTTATTAACAGCAGAGTTTTTGGTGTGGTTAATTTTTTTTTGAAGGTTTTATTTATCGTTGTGCCAATATATAAAATAAATATAATGGCTTTGGAGTATTTAGCCTACAATTTATTGGAGAATGAGCCAGTAAATAATGCTCCTACAGTCAATTTGAATGCACAGAAATATAAAACTGTTTACCGTGGTTAAAAATAAGTTAGTGAATCGCATAGTGGTTAGTGCAAACATCAGAATGTGTGGTTAAAGATAACACCTGCTAAATGTGTTAAAAGTTAATGAATCGCACTACAGTCCGTATCTTGGAAAATGATTTTAAAAAGTTTTAAAATTTCAGTTATTTCTTCAATTAAGTTTTTTTGTCCATTATCATTTTTTTATAAAAATTTTCCTAAAATTGGTAAATTTTTTAAAATAAGTATTTTTTTAATTATTCTTTTTATTCGATTAATCGTCAAAATTTATTCAATTTATTCGTTGTTCAAAAACCATGTTTTGTCAATTGTTCGTTAGAGTTTTCTTTTTGTCCGTTCGATTAAACGAATAATTATTATTCAAGTGACAACCCTATATTACACATAATAAGCGGTGCAATGAAATGTGTATGATTAGCGTGTAACGAGATTTTTTTTGAAAAACTTAACAATACCCAACATGATTACAAGCTGTAGTTAAGAATCTATGATTTGTAAATGGTTATCAGGAAATAATAACGAGGGTGTCATATTATCTGTTACAAATAACAATGTAATATTACCCTCTGTCTTTCCGACAAAAGTCTAGAAAAAAATTGTTCCCTTTCGCTAAACACCTATAAAAACTAATCATAGTTATTTGAAACTTTAATAATCACGTATGTAAAGTATGATGATAATACGAGTATGAAGTACAAATAATATTAATGCTGCAAATATTAGACTTGGCTTTTATATTGGTTTAACAGCATCTGGCTTAACTAATAGGATACGAAAGTTCACAATTATTTTAGTTTTTAATTTTGTAACCACGGATGAAAACTATAATTAAAAACGCAGTATGGAAAATGTCTCGAAATCGCATCAAAAAAGAATAATTTTTCCAAAAAAAAAATAGTCAATATGGACTTTGATATAGTACCGAAAATTATAGTGTTTTCATATAAAATTAGAATTAGCGATTCGAATTATTAAACTTATTTCGATAAAAATATAACGCGTAAAAAATAAAAACCAAAATATACTATAAGTTTTTATTTTGTCCGTTTTCGTCATTGTTTTTTAATTAAGTTTTCCTTATAATTTAATTATATTCATTTAAAATTCAAAGCAAAAGAAATACTTTTCTTTCCAACACCAGCCAAGTTCCGAACTTTTTGTTTACAAAACCACCGTCTTACCATTTGAGCTGAATCACACTGCTACAAAAGGTATCGTAAACTGATTGGTATTTTTTGTAATTCAAATTACATAGCGCTACAAAGTTGACCCCTAAAATAAACAACAAGAGTACCGAACACTAATCCTAAATATTTCGGCAACGCTGATTTCAATGGCGTACCAATTTTTTTTTACTTAAGGGCCTGATTATTTGCAAATTTGCATTAAAGTTTTGCATGTTTTAATACAAAATTCTTAGATAAGTTTTAAAAAAGAGGAAAAGACATTCTTTTTATATCACGAAAACCTTTAGTCCGATTTTAAAAATTTCTAAAATTAATAAAAAATAATGTGTCGCAATTTATTTCCAAAGTTCTAAAACTGGGTTAAAGCTATACAATTTTTCTCAAATTTGCACCAAATAACTTTTAGGCCCAATACTACAATCTACAGTACAATAAATTGAAATTTTTCAAAAAAAAATGCCACTCTAATGGGCTTGAATATATATTAAAAAAAGTTAAAAAAATTCCGAAAATTATTTTATTTTTAAAAATTAATTTTTTTTAAACTTATTCTTATAGTCAGAAAACTAGTTTCATTTTTAAAAAATCCATTGCTGCAAAGAATAGCATAAAAATATGTGTAAACTTTAAAAACGGGACAGCGACTTTCAGGCTAATGCATGTTTGTTATAGTCAATAGCCCAAAATCGATTTTGACCAAATACTTTTCCGAATCAAAGGGTTTGCAACAAACTGGCAAACTCAAACAAAAATCAAACTTTGTTATCTGGCAATTCTTCCCTAACTACGTAAGCGCCATCTATCGAATATACAAAGAATATATCATAGATATGGCATCACTTGCAACATATGGGAAAACAGTGGACATTAGAGTGAGGTAAGTTTCTAAAAATAGAACTGTTGTGTTGTTGGGGTTGTACTTCTGAGATTATGTATGCAAGAACAAAAAACACCGAGTATTGAATAAAACTAATCACAACAAAACTCGACCTGACGATAGCTCAGAGGGCTAAAGCTCTCTGTCTAAAGTGTAGTGCGAGTGCATGTGGCATTAGAAATCAGTTTATCTATACCACGGTCAGTGATTGCACAGAAAATTTCATATAGACGCAATCGAACAAATAAAAACATAACAAATATTACATTATTCAAAAATTCAAAAAACAGGGTCACTGACGAAGGTTCAATACCAGAAACTGCGCAGTCTGATTCAGAAAAAATTTAAATTTTGCAATGTAGTAATGATTTTTAGAAAATACACTCATTCTTCTCTACCACGCCTTTCACGGCATCGATTAGTTTTTGCATATTTTTGTTATAAATGCATATTTTTTCATATTTAACTATACATGCATATATTATTGCACATTTTGGCATTTTTTGTATATTTTCAATTTAATTGCATATTTTTGCATATTTTGTAAAAAATTTAGTTAAGATTTGCATTTGTAAACCCTGAACATAGTATCTAGTTGTCATTTGTTAGGCATTTATATTGGATTTATTGTTTTAGCCAACAATCTCTAATAATTAAACGTTTTTTCAAAAACGTTAATTGCTTCTTTTGTTTAAATTTTTGTGCATATTTTTAGAGTTTTAGTGCATATGTGTTGCTTTTTAGTTCATATTTTGTATTTTTTACTACATATTTAAAGAGCATATTTTAAATTTTGTTGTGCTTGAAAGTCTCTTATAAATAACATTCATTCATCTCAAGTCCCCCCTAAAGTATGCAATAGCAAATATAAAAAATCTTAAATATCACTCATACGTCTAGGCCCCTTTGTTTTCTTAATATGTTTCTCAAATTTGGTTATGCACCACTAATACCTGTCGTATACGCAATACTAATTATACGAAATATTTATTAGTGTCCGACCGAACAGTTCGGCCGGAAAATGCATTTGGTCAGTATTCGGTATTTTTAAGGATTATGGCCAATTTTGGAGAATGGAAAAAATGTTTATTGGGCTGATTAGATGCGATTTTGAGTGTCAAATTTAAATAAAAGTCCGTATTTAAGCAACGAAATCACTGTTCGGCCTCCAAAAGTTCGGCCAAATCGAAAATAGTTCGGCGGCCAAACTTTTAACTTTATAGCTAAACTTCGGCTTTTTCCTTAAATTTTATACACAAAATCGAATTACATCGGCTCAACAAACATGTTCCCAATACCAAAATTTGTTCTCATTGCCTCTAGATACCAAAAAACCAATCAAATATAGTTTTTTGGCCGAACTGTTCGGTCGGACACTAATATTTATAAATCACTCATTCGACTGTATGAAACAGCCAGTACTGCTAGTTTATCATTTTTTTGACTTAACATGTCAAATATAGAAAATAAATCTAGATTATTAGTTAGACATTTTTTTTCACTAAAAAAAAATATATTTTAAAATTTTAAATATTTTTAAAAACATTGTTTTGTGTACATTAAAAAATTATTTTAACTTTAGGAATACAATTTCTTCTTGCACAGTGTAATCAATTTCGACACTTTTTGTATCGCCCTAAATAAATGAATATAATGTACTAATACTTAAAGTCTGAAAATTAGAACTTAAATAAAAATTTAAGTTTACGATTCTGAAATTTAATTTGTAACTTTGGAAGCCGAGTTAGTGCAGTTTATTTCAATAATTAAAAGATGTAATTTTTTGTAAAACATAATTGTTTGCTGGTACATTTGTCTATTTGAATTTCACTTTGATAGGACAACTTAAAAACATTAAATTCTCATTAAGTACACATAGTTTTAATAAAGGTGAAACTATACCTGGTAGACGTATTAGAAAAAGTGTTCTCTCGTTTTCAAAAACAAAATGACAAAAGTCCATACAAAAAGTAAACAGAAAGCCATAGAAAATCAAATAAAAACCCATATTTCTCTCTAATGACTTTACCTTCTATTGTTATGCTGTGGTTTTAATGTGGTTATTCACAAGGGGTGTACTAAATGCTGTATGTGTTCTATAGTCGTATCGAAAATAGAGATGGTAAAATTTTATTTTAAAATATAAAATAAGATACATTATTTGTATCCATGTTTAGTGTACTAATGTGTGCCCCCAAATAAACGTTAACACCCAAAAGGTTAAGTTAGTTTAAAATAAAACATTTTATTGATTAAAATTTTATACAGAATTATATTCTGTACCATCTTATATTTAATATATTTTTTTTTTAATTTTTTGGTATGCCTCCCATTGCATTTTTACCTGAATTTTTTTTTTTTTATTTCTAGCAATTTAAATTAAGGATTAAAAATTATTATTATTTTTTATTTTATTTTGTTAATTAATAATCATATAATTACAAATTATACACTATTATCCTAACCGAGCACTAGCTACTATGGCTTTCGGCGCGTTGTAGCGAAAACAGACCAGTGCCTCTGGTGGGAATCGAACCCAAGGCCCCCGATAAGCCAGCAACAATTAAGAATTATAATTTATTAGTTTTATAATAATTATTAAAATTTTAAAATTAAGAAAACTTACTTCAATGACGAAAAAGTGTTGCCTACTCTAAATTAAACTAATATAGTCGCTGCTAAAGTAATGCCACTGTAAACAACTGATTTGTATTTTGTTGGAGTTTGGCAATTTTCTATTTTTAGAAATTTATATTAAATTGGGAATGAAAATGAAAATTATTCAAGTTCGAGGCCATATACTTTATATTTCTTCATTAGGATATTGTCCTAACAAATAATCTATAGAGTTTTTGTTTTCAAATTTATTATTTGACCCTTTGGGAATTTTAAAAGCAGGTTTTGGTTTAAAAGTTTCTAATTTTTAATAAAATCTTGTATTCAATTTCACAATTTTTTATATATTACAATGTACACATTTTTATAATTTTAAATTTTTACATTATTTAAAAATTTAATTTAATTATCAAAATTCTTTTAATTTTATAGTTTGAAATAATTACATTGAAGCTAATATATATAATTTTATATATTTTATTTCTTTAAAGCCAAACGTTTTTCTTTTTCATAAGCCCTTTATGGCTGAACAGTTACTCTTTCTGTTCTAAAACCCAATGATTTAAAACAAGAATTTCACTTTGTTTCTTATTAATTTCAATCCATTTTAGGGATTTCTTAGAACACATTATATGTATAAAAATGTGGCCGAGTTGACATGGCTTAAATCTCGACTATTTAAATTAACTAATTGAAATTATTATTGCAAAATTACAAAGTACATTTTGTAGAATGTAAAAGAGAAAAGATATTATTAATTCCAGAGTTGAAAAATAAGTCTGTAATTGTTTAAAAACTTAATGAATTTTATAGCTCAAAGTGCGCCTCGGTTGGCTATTTGGTAGCTTGCTGGCTTATCCGTGTGTTGGTCGTGGGTTCGATTCCTACCAGAGGCACTGTTCTGTTTTTCTGCTACAACGCTCCGAAAGCCATAGTAGCTTGTACTCGGTTAGGGTAATAATATATAATTTATAATTATATGATTATTAATTAATAAAATAAAAAAAAGTTTGATATTATTTGTATTAAAAATAAAAATTATGTTTTCGACCTTTAATTGTGCAATGAAAATTATTCAAGTTTGAGGCCATACTCTATATTTCTTTATTAGGATATTGTCCTAACAAATAATCTATAGAGTTTTTGTTTTCAAATTTATTAATTGACCACTTTCAGGAATGTGTTGATAGATCTATTTCGGGAATTTTCTAGGTTGTCATCGTCATTTGCATGGGATTGTCACTTCTTTCAAAACGTGTTCTGATGATGGGAACCTAGAAAATTCCCGAAATAGATCTATCAACACATTCCTGAAAGTGGTCAATTAATAAATTTGAAAACAAAAACTCTATAGATTATTTGTTATGACAATAGCCTAATAAAGAAATATAGAGTATGGCCTCAAACTTGAATAATTTTCATTTTCATTAAAATAAAAAAATTTAAATCTCAAATAACTACTACTTCATATTTATAAATAGTGTCGATAATACACTCATAATAATCCATGCTAAAAATACGAAAAAAATGTCAAAACAACAAAATCTTTTGTAAAGTGAACAAATTTTCGTTTATTTTACAAAATTTTTGGCTATTGTGACATTCATTTGTATAGGTTAATTTACTAACAATTAAGGTAGGTTATTTAACATAGATATTCCTAAAGGAGCATATAGACGACATGTATATGTCATCTGACATGTCAAATTTCCCACTGCAAAATACATACATGTCGTGTGTGACCTTTTTAACTTTGCTTCTGTAAAAGTCAGACGCAAAGTCATCTGACAAAATTTCAATTAGAGCGTGCTCTATTTTCTTCTGACAAACCATCTGACATCAGCTGTTTTAAATATGAAACAAAAAGTTGTCATAAATCCATGCCGTGAGAAAACAAACAGCGGCGGTCCCCTATTGACGGAATCATTAGCCGGCTAAAGTTAACATTTTACAATACCAATAAATGTATATACATTTTCCCATTTAATAAAATTATGTACATATATATGTTTATAAAAAGTTTCATAATTATATCCCAAATTGGTATGTCCGCATTTAAAGAAAAATTACTTAAGATGGCTGAACTATTTTGCGGCGCAAAAAAAATTTTTGCTGCGGCAGCATGCCATGTTGAAACCCAGATCGACTTTGGTGTGTGCTAAAACTATATCAAATTTTGCTTGATTCTGATTCCTCTTTTCTTTTTTTTTTAATTTCGATTTCATTGCAGTTATAATTGAAATTACACTGCACACTGCAATTGCATTATCCTTTGATTCCATTTGACTATCACTTTTAAAAAAAATTATTTTAATAAAATTTTCGCACTGATCAGCTGTTGAAGAAAAAAAACAGAGACTGTGTCAGAAGCAAAAAACATGTACGTTTGTGACCAAATATTATAAACCTTATGTAAAACAGCAATTTTGACAGACATGCACAATTACATGTGACTTGAAAATTTGACATGTCAGATGACAAATACATGTCGTCTATATGATCCTTAAACGGGTTTACTGCGCGTATGTGTAATAATCTTCGATATCAATCATACGTCACATGGCCCATCATAGCTATATAAAAGATGATGATAATAAATTTTCCATGTAGTTTCATGCAAGTAATACAGAATAATAGGCACTTAAAATATGCAGTAAAAAATATGCATTACTTAAAATCGAAATATGCACAAAAACCGAAATTATTTGCACTAAAAACCAAAAAATATGCACTAAAACTTCAAAAAATACACATTAAATTTTTGGATTTTTAAAAATCGATTTATTACTCGAAAGCGTTGGTTTGAAAATGAAGTCCAATATAAATGTCTAACAAATGACAACGAGATGCTATCTGAAGGGTTACAAATGCTTTATGTTGTTTAGTTTTAATGAAATCATAATTTTACTTTTTACAAAAAAAAAATGCAAAATATGCTAAAATATGCACCAAAAAATTTATGTCATTTTGTTGCAATTTCTTTGATTCGGAAAAATATTTGGTCAGAATCGACTTTGGGTACTGACTACAAACATGCATTTGCATGAAAACCGCTGTCCTGATAAAATTCTATGCACGCACACCACTCACGATAAAATTTGACTCTTACTTCCACTCACTTACGTGAGTAAAATTATGAGTCAAAAATGATTACGTTTACGGTAAATTGAGAGCAAACGCGGCACCCTTCTTGCAGACAGCTTTCCTAATAACAACTGATAATTTAAAATCAAAACCACACTGCCATATGAAATGCCTATGGCATCAACAATCTCACGCACTTCTGCTCTTCGATCAGCCAACACCATATCGTGGATTTTTTCGACATTTTCGAATGTATTGACCTCAATTGGCCGTCCAGAACGTTCAGCGTCATTTGTACTTGTGCGACCACAACGAAAGTCAGTAAACCACTTTTTTACCATTGAAATCGATGGTACAGAGTCCACATAGTATTTATCAAGTTTTTCCTTGGTTTGATTGACTTTTTTTCGCAAAAAATAATGTTTAATGAGCACTCGAAATTCACTTTTTTCCATTTTTAAAAAAATCCAGGAGGTTTTGTATTTTGAACAGCTGTTAAACGCAAAATAAATGACAGAACTTGCTAAAAATTTGAGTGAGTAAGGGTATAAACTCTGTAACTGTAATAGCACATTAAAATATTTTTTTTTTAAATTATTTTGAATTGATATATGTTATACGCATCCCACTAACCGACCAAAAAGAAAAGACCTAAGCTTTCCTTTGAGCAAAAAAAAAAATTGCATATTTTGAAAAAAAAGTCAAAAAATTTTTGATTTTGAAAAAAAATAGTCAAAAAAAATTTTTTTTTTATATATTTTAATATTTTTTTTCGAAAGATTGATGAAATAGCTATCTAAACTATTTCGGACAAATTTTGCTAAGAACATTAAGTAATAAGTTACATGGATGAGAAAAAACATATGTTCGGCCAAAATGTCAAATTTTGACCCCATCTAACTGTTGAAAAATTGTGTCTAAACTGCTATTCAATAGGACAAACCTTAGTGCAAATCGTGATCGGAAGATCATCGTGATCGGAAGTTGGTTAACTTGATATGAAACGCCCCATATATATATTTATATGGATTTTGTTTTATATTTTTTACGACAATTTTCTTTAAAAATGTTGGGTCGATAGACCCGAATCAGAAAAAAAATCAAATTTTCCAGCAGTTTAACCCTCTAACTGGCAAACGATGTTTTGCAACCAAATTCATACCATGTGCTCCACTCGAAAAACAAATAATAAGTTATTCAACAAAATTATTCATCGTTGCCTAATTTAGGCGATATGAGCCAAAATATTTTAGGTTGCATTTTGAAAACTAAAGCATATAAAAGAGAAGTTTTGGAGAAAAAATATTCCTCTTGCCAAGATATAACCACGCTCGAAAAACTATTTTTTTTGTTCTGTTCCTATTTAAGAAGATATCGGGATTTTCGCTTTTTGGAAAAACTTCTAAACTTCAATTTATACTGTTCATGCTTCAACGCTTTGCTATTAGTGCTTAATGTATTCTTTCATAAAAATCCGTCTATTAGTTTATAAGTTAAGACGATGTCCTTTAAAGGAATCCTGATAAAATCCTGTGAGTCCTTGGACTAACGTAAGGACTTAGTATTAAAGATAAATCTTACTGATATTTTATTATAAAGAGTTTTTAGTCAACTAAAATTGGTTTTTCAAAAATAATTATTTTTTGAAATTTCACGAAATTTTGATTTTGAATCTTTCTCGATTCCAAACCGTGGATGGCACACGAAAAATTTCTTTGAAAAAAATATTTAGCAAATTTAGTTTTCTATCGGAATACATTAATTTCTAAGTATAAAACGCTCATTTGGCGCATTTGGTAAATTTTATGAAGACTGCCCTGAGGCAGAATTACCCGTTAGAGGGTTAAGTTCGAACGTGAAAGTGTTAAGTTTTTAAATATCTGATTACAGTTTGAAAGTGCTAATAACTTTTGTTTAAAATTCAGTATACTGGGTGTGTAGTGTAGTTTATTTTTTTCCAACTTACAGTTGTAATAGAGTTATAAAGTCACATACCAATAGTCGTATCCTTTCCAAATGCATGACTAAAATTCTTTGTAAGGATAATAGTTGTTTTAAAAACAAAATATAAATAAATACTTACACTTCAACACATGAGGGTGTATAGGAAAATAAAAAATACCCACATTAACAATGACACCTATACCAATGCATTTATCAGAGACGTGGGAAGTTTTGGTATGTCAAATTTAAATTTATTTGCTAAATAAAAAATCCTAAAACTTTAATTTTTATTTCATAAAAACAATAAAATCGTAATTTTTTTATATAAGGGACACCACACTTTAACATGACGTTTTCAGGATAATTTACACAGTCTAAATACCTTTTTAACGAGTTAAATGATCTAAAAATAGAGTTTCATATAAAAATCATAAATCATAGCGGTTAATAGCTCATAGTTCATTTCGTTCATTTCCATGTACTGAACTAGTTCGTGCTTTTAGTTTAATTGGTCATATTGTGCAGAATTGTCAAACAAACCATTAAACATTATATTCTTACGAATTATTGAACAAATATTGTCGAACAAACATATAAACTAAAAAAATAGCGAACTAGTTCAATAAATGGAAAATAACGAAATGAACTATTAAGCACAAGCCTAATACAAATCCCCTTTCGTCTAGTTTGCTTGAGCATATTGGCTAGCTAACAACATTCTTTTATTTTTTGAGTGTGTTTATATAAGAAATTTCAAAAATTTTCTTCACTTTGAAGCAAATTTTTTTTTTTTGAGTTACATAAATAATATTTTGTGTATGTATTACTTGATGTTGAAGCATACCATATCCATCATATTTTGGGTGCTGCAACTAAAATTCAGTTGAATAGCTTGAACTGTGTTGTAGAAACTAATATTAAGTTGTACCAACCGACTGAAATTCATAATATCGAAATTTGAGTAGTAGTAACCGAATTTCAGTTTGCAAATAGTTAAATTTTTCTCTGTGTGTAGCTAACTTTAAAAATCTAAGGCTATATTCGTTATCTGTGTTCAAAGGTCTTTCAGAAATGATAGGCCTCAACCCCGTTGCATTCAAATTTTGTGATTTTGTTGAACTGTGTTACCAGACATTTCTCATTACCCCTGAATTAATACTGCTCTGTTTACTGTACAAAAGTTACACTTAAACATCATTATTACCGCATGTGAATTTCAAAGTACTATTGTTATTAACCAAAATAAAAGTAAACTTCCATCTCAACAGATAGTCTAACACTCTACAGTGGGGCAAATGGAAATAATTTTGTTATTTCCTCAAAGCTAAACATCACAGATCCATCAGAAGCGTTATTATAAGGTCTCAAGTGGGCCACATTTATCATGCGAAAACCAAAAAGCTTAAAAATTGTTCCATGTAACATTTTAAACTCGTTATTGGCCAAGTGTTCCGCTTTAAACCCAGATATAGATAATTAGATGGGTTAAAAACCATGAAATAATAAAATAACTACTACAAGCGCGAGGAAACTGGTTATGTAGAGTTGCTAAATAAATATTTATACAAATTTTATTTTTACCGTCTTTTTACCGGCATTTTATAAAAACTATTTAAAAATATAAAATAACAAAATGTAGCAAAATTGATGACTAATAGGGTTTTTGTTAAACCTAGCATAAACATGGTAAGGACTACTTATTATTTTATACATTACTTTGTAATGAGTACTTATTACCTTATGTATTACTTTAAGAAAATATTGGGTTACCGATAAGAAACATATAATGCATTACTGTCATACAAAAAATAATTGGTGAACTATAATGGTTTATTCACCTTACTTCGCAATTTTTCTCAAAATATATTTTTAGACCCATTATGTTTCCTTCTCGTAATGGCTTATAATTCATACCCTTGTATGCATATAGGTAACCCATTATAATTCATATCTACGTAAGGCTGTCAATAATTAGCTACTATGTTTGATTTGCTTTATTTTTGTAAATATACGGATGTTGAAAGGTCGTTATAAATTGAAAATAACATTAAAATAACCTCGATGTATATAAAAACAAAAAACTCATTAAACTATAATCTTGTAATCTTTTTGAATGAGAAAATATTAGGCTATTCAAATTACTCGGTTTTGGTTTTGTTAGAGTAAACGCGCAATACACTTAGTCCAACGTTTCTACAATTTTTGTATCCCTTCCAAAAAATAGGATTTGTCGACTTCCATGAAATAGGCATTTGTTTGGAGCTAAATCTCTTTCCACCGAGCCATTTATTTAGTTTTGGAAATAGGAAATAGTCACTGTGGACTAAATCCGAAGAATATGGCGGAATGGAATTTTGCCATTGAAACTGCACACGTATGCACCCGTGCATTATCTTGATGAAAAAGAACTTTTTTCTTGGCCATATGGGGTGTTTTTTTTTAAATTTCCTTTAAATCGGTCCAATTAGTTGCCATAATATTCACCGTTTATTGTTTTTCCCGTTTGAAGGTAACCGAAGTTTATTATTCCGCGTGCATACCAAAAAATTATTGTCATCACGTAATTGGCTGACAAACTTACCTTGGCTTTCTTCGCAGCCGGTTCACCTGGAGAAACCCATTGTTTAGACTGCTGCTTGGTCTCCGGAGTTGTTGTATTGGATCCATGTTTCATCCACAGTTACAAAACGCCGCAAAAACTCATTCGAATTGCGGTTAAACAACTTCAAACAATCCTCTGAAGTTGTTACACGATTACGTTCATGGTCAATTGAGAGCAAACACGGCACCCATCTTGCAGACAGCTTTCTTAAACCCAACTGATCATTTAAAATCGAAACCACACTACCATATGAAATGCCTATGGCATCAGCAAACTCACGCACTTCTACTCTTCGATGGACCAACACCATATCGTGTTTTTTTTTGACATTTTCGGGTGTATTGACCTCAATTGGCCGTCCGTACTTGTGCGACCACAACGAATGTCAGTAAACCACTTTTTTACAATTGAAATCGATGGTGCAGAGTCCCTATAGTATTTATCAAGCTTTTGATTGACGTTTTTTTTCGCAAAAAATAATGTTTAATGAGCACTCGAAATTAACTTTTTTCCATTTTTAAAAAAATCCACGAGGTTGTATGTTTTGAACAGCTGTTAAACGCAAAGTAAATGTCGGAACTTGCTCAAAATTTGGCAGTAGTCTATTAACAAGTGGTACATGATAGGAGCAGTGTTGATTTAATATAACTACGAAGAAAGTTCAAAAAGTCACGGACTTATTGTTCCGCCCTCGTAATTTCCATAATTTATTTAGTTAATTTTTCTTAAAAATACATTATAACACATTGAATAGAGACAAAATCAGGAGTTCTGAATTGTACTATATCATTAAAAAATTCTTCTAAAATATTATTCAATTGAGGTTACTCTTTTTCTAATGTTTTTATAAAGTTCTGCTTTAAGAAAAGATAATAAATTTTCGCAACTTTGCAAATATAAAAAATAATATGCCCTGGAAAAATATAAAGAAAAATTATATTTTGTTCTCGTAAAAAAAAAAATTGCCGCATCAAATGCGTTGAAGTTTGGAATAAGATATATGTGCGATTTTATTTATTTAATGGCGAAATAGATTTGTAGATAAAGTCTGCATTAAATTAGCGGATGAAGACATTATTGTTTTTTTTTTTTTTAATTAATAAATAAACATTCCACGGGCTGTTGTTCAACAAAAATCAAATGATCTTGAACTTGAATAATCTTGCGCACATCATAATTTATGATAAAAGATAAAAAATAAACGTATGGTTTTAGTTTGTTAAAATTTAAAAGTAAAACATTTGAAATATATAATTTTTAAGTTATGTGATTCAGTTGAAAATAGATCAGGATGAAAGAAATCAGTGAACTACCCAATCCGAGACATCAGAGCCTCGTCAGCGTAACAGGGGATATAATGTCCACGGTGGACTGTGGGTGAGTTTGGCATTTGAAATTTTCCTTGTCCCATTGGTATCATCGGTGGTTCAGTGGAAGAATGCTCGCCTGCTTAAAAATTTGTAATGAGCAGGGGGCATCATGTCCACGGTGGACTGTGGGTGAGTTTGGCATTTGAAATGTTCTTTGTCCCATTGGTAACATCGGTGGTTCAGTGGTAGAATGCTCGCCTGCTTAAAGGTTTGTAATCTGCCTCACTGTGCAACCTTTAAAACTAATACATACACAATCAGTTTAAATAAAAACATCATTGTTTAGTTTTGTGTCAAGTTACACAATTTTTTTGTCAACATTTAAAAACTAAAATTTGAAAAATAAACAACACTTTCCGGTTTATTTTTTAAATTTGTAGTTTATACTTCAGTTAAATTTTTGCAATGTGTGTGTTTGAAAATGTTCAAAACAAATTGTGTTAATTAGTAAATCTTACGATTATTCGTTATAAAATTGTATTGTTTCTGTTAATAAAAAGCAAAAAATATATAAAAATAGCATAAAAATGATTGCTAGGAAACCTTGGTTTCCTTTAAAAGGATTAAAAACTAACATCAACACTTCATGTTTAAATGCAACCCAACATAGAACAAGGAAAACATTTACTAAAGTTTTACGCAATGATAATGATGATGATGACTTTTTAGGGGATTTTGTTAAGTGCATAATTGTGCCAGAAGACAAGTGAGTTTTGTTGTTGCATGGATTTAATTATTTGTTTAACCTTTAATTTTTACTTGTGATTATTGAGGGCTTGCAGATATTATAAATGTTGTCATTTAGATAGAAATTGCTACAAACAGGGACCGAGTGTTCATGAAAATTCATGTTTTTTCACTTAAGTCTAAGAACTGTATAAATAAAATATATTTGCGAATCAAAGAATTTGAGTTAAAATGGCATCGATTCTTTAGTGCATATTTTTGCATATATTTGCATAGTTTGTATAAATGCTTATTTGTGCACATTTTTCATATTATTGCTTATTTTGCTTTAAATGAACATTTTATAGCATTTTTCTTAGTTTCTAGAAAAATCGCAATTTTATTTAGAATTTTCATTCTATATGCCAATTGGGTTTAAGACACACACTTTTAAGTGGATTATTAAATGCGCATTTTTCAATATAATTAATAAAAAAAAAATTTAGTTGCGATAGACGTATTTAGAGAATATATTAAACAATACAAATTACACTGTTCAACAAAATCAAATATTTTCCAAAATTACAAGGTCCGACCTATAAATTTTGATAGAAGAGACAAAAAAAATACACGTGTATCGGCGTTTTGAAAGTTTACATCTGGGGGTCATTTTAGGGGGAGGTAAAGTTTCCCCAAATGCAAATTTTGTATTGTCAATGGTCATAGAAAATCGAGTAAAGCTTACGTGTAAAGTATATGGTGTGTTCAGCAAATTTATGTAAAATCTTACGGAGAACATTTTTGTAGAATATGTTAACCCTCTTACTCCTCAAGGTAAAGGTCTTTTTTGTCCATCTTTTAGAAAAGAGCAAAAAATACCATTAAAACAGGAATTTAAGGGATTAAAATGTTCCGCAAAAATATTCGCCGTGAAATTTTACTATGAGTCCCTTATAGGTCGGACCTTGTAATTTTTTTTTTTGTGTTGTACAGTGTTATTTTTTAAATTTAATGAAAAAATGATTGAAAATAAGTAAAATAATTAATTTAAAGTGACACTCTTTTCACGTTTTTTGCTATTTTTCTGTGCAAGTCTCGAAATCCAAGTTCTGCTTTTTAGAAGACAGATGCGGTATAAACTCAGAATATTAATACACATCAAAATACACCGATCACAAACTTCTACGTTGATCGGTCATTTTCTTCTTTTACTAACAAATATATTAAATTTTGCGTTTAAAAATATATAAAATCTTATTTATTTATATAAAGATAAAGATTTTATTTAAGTTTAGTTAATTTCTATATTCTTTTTATTTAAGAAAACAATGAGAGAGACTGAATTTTGTATGTTTTTAATTATAATATACATCTGCGTTCTGTATTTCGAAATGGTTTCAAATCGATAGTGAAAATGAAATCGATATTAGTTTTTTACTGTGTCACAAAAAACGAATGAAATGCTAATCGATTTCATATCTCATCGATTTCATTTCAGTTTTGTTTCAATCAGCAGCTGTTTTCTTTTACATTCTTATTCTTCTTTTTTTTTTATATTTGACACTTGAAAAAAAAAAATTCAAACGAAAAGCAACGATAAATATTATCCGTTTATGAAAATGAAAATTATTCAAGTTCAAGGCCATACTCTATATTTCTTTATTAGGATATTGTCCTAACACATAATCTATTTATTATTTGGAACTTTCTGGAATGTGTTGATTATGGTGGGGCGATTTGTATGGAAGGGATTGTACTGAGCAAAAAAGTCCACTAGAATATACGTCTACGGTGAAATCGAGCTTCCAGATTTTGACTTTACGGCAAAAAAGCCCCTATTTTGAAATTAAAAATTAACCCCTTAAACCCCACCCGCAAATATGATTGATGCATTACTCTGCTAGAAAGAAGAGATTGATACCATAATCTTGGATAAGCTCCTCCTACTTCCTGAGATATGTCCATCCCACACATTGTTACTTTCACAAAATACGGCTAAAAAGTCAAAATCTGGAAGCTCGATTTTCACCGTAGACGTATGGTCTAGTGGAATTTTTTTGCTCAGTACAATCCCAAGAATCAAAATCGCGAAGCGCCCATTAAGATGTTCAAATCGCCCCACCCCTAGTGTTGATAAATTTATTTCGGGAGTTTTCTAGGTTCCCATCATCAGAACACGTTTTGAAAGAGGTAACAATCCCATGCCAAACATCAAACATTCATATAAACTAGTTTATTCACTACATGAGAACTAATATATGAGCTCGAAGTTAAAGATTATCACCATTGATAAACTGTACTTTGTCTTTTATACAAGTTTGATATAATTTTTATTAAAAATAAAAATTATGTTTTTTTTCGACCTAATTATCCGTTTATTCTACGAATTTCTTAAAATATGAGTTTTTTTTTTGTAGTATCGGTAATTTTTTTGGAATAAGAGAAAATGAAAAAAGAAAAGTTAAATAGAAAACAATTTATATTTTTTAATTAATTATATTATTTTATTTTCAAAATTTCATCAATGTAACTTTTACGTAGCAGGTTTTTTGTTAATGTTCATCAATGTAAATTTTGCTAGCAAAAACTTGAATAAATTACCAAAAAAAGGTTGTATAATTTAACAAAAACTCAGTTTAGCATATTACCCAAGCTTTTTTCCCTTTATATTGCTCTCAGTTCAACACTAAGAAAATTGCTCAAGGCCAGGCTTTTGCACAAACACATAAGCGTATTGGTAAAATTTAAGTCCCCTGCGGGAAATGAAGGATCGACTGATCCAAGGTGAAGATTTTGTGATATATGATTTGGGGGCACGTCACGAAACTGGTGAAACCGAAATTGTGTGATACACCACAAAAGTGTAACTTTGTATGAAATGACCAATCACTGAACTATATTAATGGTGACAAAACTTTGACAAGTTGGCACCAGGTATATTATGTAATTGGAGAAAAAAGTTGTTACTGGTCATTGAACTGGCTCAATCCCGTTAGCAGTGCAGTGGCACTTTACAAAGCTATTCCATTCAAACTACCCCTGTAACAGCACACATTTCGCATAATATCTGACTAGGTTTTCATCAAAAATTGTTCTCCAGTTCTAAGATACGTACACCTACACCAGCCGCGTGATAATTATTTCCCTATTGGTCATGTTGCATGTCACATAAATCCTAAAATTATCCTACTTTAACACTGCCTACTTCTAACTTGTCCTGTAGCTTATGCATTTCAGTCGGTACGGTGAGAGGTGACGTTATTCGCCACGTCGCAAGGTGATCGAAAGGTAGCAATTGCCACCTCCTATGACAAGCCCATGTTAAAAGTACCGGTCACTTCCATATCACAGAACCGAAACTAGTTCACGTTCATACACACAAAGTTCTAGTCACGTGACTATACCAGTGACTGGCCCATTTCCCGCAGGGTCACTTTACTGGACTGTTAAAATAAAATTTTTGATTTTGACTAAAAAAAGGAGAAAACCAGTTTAACTGCAACGGTGCTAGTTTATTTATCATATTTATTCGGAGAATTTTTAATAAAAACCTAAAAAATAAGTCGATGTTAGGAAAATAAAATTTTAGGGGTATTTTTTAGTAGTAGAGTTTATCTAGTGTTTTTTTTACAAATACAAAATTCACACGAATTTCACACAGCCAACTGACAGTGATTTGAAATCACGCAAAACAGCACAAGCTTCGAATTGCATCACATAGAATTTCACATCAATTTAGATAGGAACAAAATGAAATTGATTTGAAATCCCTTTTTCGAAATTGGGAACCCAAAAGAGGTGAATATTTTCATTTGTACCCAAAATTAAATACAGAACTTAGCTGATAATAGGTCTGTCTGGGTACTTTTCCAGTAGCAAATACTCAGTAAATTTTTTTGGGAGAGTAAGACCAATTTTACTCTGTCGGCTGAAAATATCTCATAAAGTACGCAGACAGTATCCAGTGAAATCTTGCAAGAAACCAGCTGATCGGTGTGTAAGCAATTGAAATAACAAAGCAAAAGAATTTTAGCATATGTGGTATTAATCTGGTAGAGAATTTTCCAAAGAAGAGATTGATACCAAAATCTTGGATAAGCTCCTCCTACTTCCTTAGATATGTCCATCCCACACATTGTTACTTTCGCAAAATAGGCCTATTTTGAAATTAAAAATTAACCCCTTAAATCCCACCCACAATTATGATTGGTGCATTAATCTGCTAGAGAATCTTCCAAAGAAGAGATTGATACCATAATCGTGGATAAGCTCCTCCTACTTCCTTAGATATGTCCATCCCACACATTGTTACTTTCGCAAAATATGCCTATTTTGAAATTAAAAATTAATCCCTTAAATCCCACCCACAATTATGATTAATGCATTAATCTGCTAGAGAATCTTCCAAAGAAGAGATTGATACCATAATCGTGGATAAGCTCCTCCTACTTCTTTAGATATGTCCATCCCTCACATAGTTACTTTCACAAAATACGGCAAAAAAGGCCTATTTGATATTAAAAATTAACCCCTTAAACCCCACCCACAAATATGATTGTGGTATTAATCTGGTACAGAATCTTGCAAAGAAGAGATTGATACCATATTTTCATTTTCATTTCACAAAAATTATTTCATTCAAACAGTAAATAAAAACAGCTGTTCAAACTAGTTGCAAAATCTTGCAAGAAGAAATTTCTCCAGCAACATTTTGCAAGTTCTCTAACTTCCAACTGTCAAAAAAATCTCTTTTTGGCTCTCTCGATGCAAAATATGTGTACGCAGACAGACATAATTAAAAAAAAAATGTTAAGTACATATTTTTATAATTTTAAGTTCATATTCATATTCTTATAGGTGCCTTAAACACACTTTTTAAGTGTGTGAAGTTCCTGTCCCTGGTTAAAACAAAGGTGGATAATATGTGTGGGCTTATGACTGTATTCAACAATGATTTAAAAAAATTCTCGAAAAACTGTGTATTGGGATGAAGAGATTTTAGCTATATAATGGGTTTTTTTTTAATATATGATTACGTTTACTTATAAACGAGTAAAATTTGTTTTCCATATTGATTTGAACTGACAATGCAGTATTCGTCCTGGATACTGCATTCCACCAATTTGAATATAATTTGGATTTGCATGCAAACATTTTTAGCAAACCAATCTCAATTTTGAGAGTTTTCTTTATTTTTGGTTTCGTGTACAATTGAATTTCGAGAGCAGTAGGTTGTCAGCCTAAGGCCTCTAGCCTTTTGGTGGGATTGCCACCTAAGCTGAAAAGGCACAGCGTATCTGAATATACCATCAGAATTTGGTTATTTCTTTAGCATTGGATATTTAATGGCGCCAAATTTTCACCATGTCGGTTAGAGCCTCAATGACACTCAGAATTTAAAGGTTACACGTTTGCTAAACGTGTCCATCTGAGACTCTCTTCTCTAACCCCTTCTCTAACGAATAGAAGTCGAAATCACAGAACGAAGATGGAAATGGCTAGGCCACACATTGCGCAAACCTACTGACGACATAGGGCAAGAAGTACTCGAGTGGAACCCCCAAGGCCAAAGAAGGCGAGGAAGACCAAGGGGAAGTTGGCGACGCAGCTTGTTAGAAGAACTAAGACAATATGACCAACAGCTCTCATGGCCACAACTAAGAACAATGGCACAGAACAGACAAGAATGGAGAAACTTTGTAATGGCACTATGCGCCGATAATTTGGCGTAAAAGCATTTAATAATAATAATATAATAATCTCAATTTTAAGAAATACAAATGGGATTACAAAATATTTGAAATTTCTTTTTTAAAAATATTTATAATCTGTTCCGTAATGGGCTGGACAGTTCTATATGTTTCAGTAACATTTTTTTGTTTTAGCAACATTTCTTGCTTTTCTCATTTTACAAATTTCTGAATTTTGTACTAATTTTTGTTGCTGATTTTAGCAATCACAAAAAAAATATATTTTAAACAAATAACTTTTTTTTCCATTACACAGACAAAATTAAAATAATGTTTATCCTTTACGAAAAAAGTGTAAGATATTGAAAAACAAAGTTGTTCTATTTTACTTTTTTAATTTTTATTCTGTAAAGTTCTATTGGATGTACTAAAATTTAGCAAAATTTTTTGTTGATTTTTGAAAATTAATTTAAACTTGCAGTTTACTGAAATTTTACTAAAATTTAGTAGCGGCTACTAATTTTTTCTACTAATTTCATTTTACTACAGTTCCTCAGACATGAGTAACTAAATGTAGAAAAAAAAATACCGCATTTCTAAAATAGTTAAATTAACGTAATAACAGCAAAATTTTCAGTAGCCATTACAGATTTTGCTTCTTTAGTATATACTCTTACTAATATTTATGTAGATACTTTGTTACAACTACAAACATATTTATCTTTATTACCAGTTAATATTATAACATTCTGAAACCCTTTAACAATGTCATTGGTATCGTATGACAAAGAAAATTATTTAGTGTCAATATGCTTATCAAATACGACATTGTCACGTAAACTATTTACCTAGAAATATAATCAGAAATCAAGTTCAATGAAACAATAGATATTACATTTAAAATATTAATGTTATTATTCGTGAGTATTGAATATTTATTTGATAGCCTCTAAACTACAGCACAGTGGGACGAAATAAAAACAAGTTGTAAATTACTTTGAAATTTCTTACACTATAAGAAAAAATTTTTAAAAATTTTTTGCTAAAACTACTAAAAATTACTTAAAAATTACGTCACCGAAGAAGCTGCTTCAGCGTGCTCTGCCCATGGGCAAGTATCCCTCCGTTTTTCAGGCGGATGTTTTCGCTATCTGTATCTGTGTGGAAGAGTGTCTGCGGAGGAGGATACGTGGGGTCACGATCTACATTCTATCTGACAGCCAGGCGGCACTTGGTGCCTTGAGGGCTCAAGATGTGACGTCGGGTCTGGTTAAGAAATGTATCGAACTCTCTAAATCGTCTCGGACTTAACAACTCCTTGACACTGGACTGGGTTCCTGGACATGAGGGCAACGAACGGGCTGGCTGTTTGGCCAACTGCGGAGCTCGTCGACAATTCATTGGCCCTGAACCCTTCTGTGGCGTACCCAATGGGTATATCAGAGAGAGGCTCAGAAGATGGAGGGAGTCGGAGTTTGGGGCCTATTGGGCCAGATCGCCTGGGCAGCGACAGGCGAGGCTGTTTATATCTCCCTCTGGGGAGAGGTCGTGGAGACTCTTGTCTATGACGAGGGGTGAACTAAGGACCGTGACGGGTTACCTCACGGGAGACTGTGGCCATATGTATCAATTGTACAAGATGGACGATCCTCTACGGAACATGAGACCTCAGAGCATGTTCTCTGCCTGTGTCCGAGGCTCTCCGACAAGACGGTGCGTTATTTTGGTTTTCAAATAGTGTCGCCATCGGACGTTTGGAATTGTTTACCTGGTAGGATAGTTGGCTTCGTAGGGAGCCTGAACCTATAGAGTGTATTCGTTGGCAGCACAAACACCAACTTCTGGTCGCGGTGCATAGTGCCACTCTAGTCTAATCTAATCTTTGCTAAAATTAGCAGATTTATTTATTGTAAAATATTAGTTATATAAGAATCAAAAATAAATCTTTTAAATCAACAAATACTTTGTAATATTTAATCTTAATTATAGTAATTGAAAGCAACAGCTTTATTAGATTTTGGTTTTAACATAAATCGTGATTATTTTTATGTTAAATCTATAACGAGCTTTCAACCTCCTCATATTTACAAAAATAAAGCAAATCAAACATATTAGCAAGGCTGATACTAGTATTTGGTTTTGGCTAAAGATCTCATCGCAACCAGGAGTTTTACAAAAGCTACAGAGTTCAGAATAGGTAGAGCTTTAACAAAAAACTTATTAATCATCAATTTTGTTCCATTCCTGTCTTCTTAGTAATCAAATACACGGATAAGGTCTTTTTACTCTGGCTCAAGTAATATTTTCTACAGTTGTATTGGTTTTTTGTTTTAATATTCAGCGAGAGTATTTTATATTTTATATTGAATTTATAACGAGCTAATGCAAATCAACCATATTAGATAGGTTGATACTAATTTTTGGATCTGGCTAAAGATCTCGTCAGATCTCAAAGCTATTACCTACAGCGGTAAGCTTTGTAATTTTGGAACTAGTAGGATTTTTAAACCTACTAAAATCAGCAAAAACAAATCGTAAAAAAATGTGAAATTTTAAATTTTTTTTTTTTTAATGCGAATACAAATCTTTAACTCTAGCAAAATTGTGTGTTCATTTTAGAAAAATATCCTGTTATTTGTATTCTACTAAATTTAGAGTACACAGAGGAAAAATTTAGACATTTGGTAACTATAATTCGGTTACTACAACGGAAATCAGTTGTTAGAACAGAATTTTAGTTTCTGCAACAAAAATCGTTTAAAACAATTGAACGTTGTAAAAGAGAGATGGTGGAGGAGGAAAACTAGAAAATAAACAAAAATCTAAAAATAGAATGATTGTGTTTGTTAGTGTTTGTCACTTATGAGTATAATATACAATAACATAAAAGGTAATAGTAAAGAAAACTGCAATTTAGCTGCATTGCATTCGAGGACATACTTGGGTGTGATCGTTAAGCGGTCATGACTTGTTATTGTTCCGTTTGTTATGTAAGAAGAAATGTAGGTTCGATTCTTACGGCCGGAAGGTTGCTGAAAAATGTATCGTATAGAGACAATCTGACAATTGTAAGTCACAAAAAATTTAAATGGAAATCACTTATGACGGCTGTCTATTAAAAAGGCAGAAACTAGTCTAGTCTGATTAGAAAACTAATAGTGTTAATAATTTTTAGAGAAAATCGTTTATTCTTCTTCTTAACCTCAACCTTTCTACAATTTAATTTTAGTTGCAACAGTCTAAACATTAAGAAATCACATTTTGCGCTAGCTGAAATTACACTGTGCAACAAATTCTTGATTTTTTTAATCTTTTCCTAATGAACCCAACTCGAATTGAAAATATACTATCAGCAGAATAAAACTCCCTAAGGCTTTTAAAAAATTAGCTCATATTGTTAATTTATAGTCTTCTGAAGTTGGGCTATTTTTAAGCAAATATTACGCTTTATTATATTATATACAATCCAATGGAGCAAATCAAAATATAAAGTAAACAATTTTAATTAGATATTTTAATTAGATATTTTTAGGAAAAACGTTTATTCTTCTTCTTCTTCTTAACATCAACTTTTCTACAATTTAATTTGAGTTGCAACAGCCTAAACAATAAGAAATCACATTTGCGCTAGCAGAAATTACACTGTGCAACAAATTTTGGGTCTTCAAATCTTTTCCTAATGAAAACCAACTCGAATTGAAAATATACTATTAGTAGACTAAAACCAAAGGCTTATAAAAAATTAGCTCGTATTGTTACTTTATAGTCTTCTGAAGTTAGGCTTTTTTGAGGGAAATATTACGCTTAATTATATTATATACAATTCAATGGAGCAAATCAAAATATAAAGTAAACAATTTTAATTAGATATTTTAGGACTATAACTAATATTCAAATTTGTTAATTTCTATACTCTTTGTGAATATAATTTTACTTTTAGCTAATTTTTTAGTACATTTTCTATGCGTTAAATGTACTTTAATACAATTTTCACAACACAATACGTGTGTTTCGCTTAATTTATTTATTTTTTCATAAAAAATAAATAAATTAAAATTGCGCCCTGTAATGTTAAAAAAAAATAAAATTAAAAGGTTAAAAAAAAAATAAAAAAGTGTATTAAAATTTACAACAAAACTCGAGTTCGGTAAGCTGTAATTTTGGAATTTGTAGGATATTTAATCTGAAATTGTAAATGATATTTTCATGGCCTAGCACTATAGGACAAAAGTGAATTCCGTAACTGTTATAAACAACAAAAAACAATTGAGCGTAAAATTTATGTAAATGCTCCATATGCTCAAATTCCATTACAATACTTAGAAAAGGTTCCAGTCCACAACCCGCAATCCCGGAAGTGACATCTGGGAAATTCAAACACAGAGAAATAAAGTGACAACCGAATTTAATAGTGTATTTTAATGGTAACAACTTATAAATTCAGTTAATACAGCGATCGTTACATTAGATTTCTGAATATCTTTGGTTTTTGGGTGTTGCAGCCAAAATTTAATTGAATAAACTGAACTTTTATGTGAAAACTAATGTTCAGTTGTACCAACCGACTGAAATTCGTAATAACAAAATTTGAGTCGTAGTAGCTTAATTTCTGTTGGCAAATATCTGAATTTTTCTCTGTGTGCATATAGCTGATTATATGATGCTTTATATTTGTATTTTGATTACGCAAAACCAGCTAGACTCCATTCACAACGCAAATCCGAAGAATTTTCTAAATTCTTAAATTCAAATAAGCTCTTGGCCCTGGAACACAACTCTGTAAAAATGTTTTCTTATGAACAACGACAAGGACATTTACAAACTAATGAGCGGCATGGACATACGTTACAATGCAGATGAGTGGAGGCTCACTTCACTAATCATTAAAAACTATTCTCCAAGAATAGTTTGTCACTTGAAGGTATTCGCACGGCATCGATGAATGGTATAAAATGGTGTTAATTTTCTGGGTAATGAAACTAAACTTTGGTTGTATTAACTAAATATTGTCTTCACAAATATTTAGTTGAACCAACCGGTTTCAGTCGTTTCAGTCAGTCGGAAAATAAAAAAATTCTCTGCGTGCATTTAACAACATTTCTTGTTAAAGATTGACAACACAAAAATATTTATTTAATTTTTAGTAATTTTAATAGAAATTGACTTTTGTCAATTTTTTTTTTATTCTTTAAAATTTCTTTTTACTGCGTTATTAAATTAATTAAATTTCTTTAAGCATGATTGCGTATAGCATTATATTTACACAACGATATGTAGTGCGTGAATAAAGGAAACTAACCTTTGGGTACCTTATAATAAAAACGAAAATCACTTGCAGTATTAATTTTTATTCTTACAATACGGATAAACAGTGGACGACAAAAGTCTACGTACGACCCCTATTTCCACAACCTATGCATTTTGAAACCATTATAAACAAAAGTAATGATACAGTTCTGTGTCAATGTATTTTTATTAATATATTACAAAAAAGAAAAAAAAAAAAAAACTAAATATGTTTTAAACTTAAACTTTTATTCACTAAAACCTAAAAAAATGGTAGACAAAAGTCTACATACGATATGTATGTATTAAAAGTTATTACTTTTCATTGAAATTAATATTTCGTTTGGGCCACCACGGGCATCGAATACTGTCTGTAATCGTCTGGGTATCGAAGCAACTAAATTTTCCAGCTCTGCGGACGTCATGTTTTGCCATTATTCTTGAAGCTTCTCTTTCAGCATTGGGGCACTAGTAATATGATTTTTCTAGAATCGTCCACACGTGTTCAATTTCACTTAAGTCCGGGCTTTGATGTGGTGTGTGCAACTGTCGTGGAGTATGGTAGAGCAGCCAATCTTTGACAATTTAAGCCGTGTGCTTTGGATCGTTGTCTTGCTGAAAAGTCCAACTCTGGCCAAGATTTAAATTTTAAACCGATGGTTTCAAATTTTGTTCCAGAACTGATTTGTACAAATAACGATCCATATTAAACTCAATAAATACTAACTTTTCTACTTCAGAAGCAGCGACAGCACCTCAAACCATCTCGCTGCCTCCACCATGCTCAACAGTGGCCACTAAGTTCTTCGGATTAATTGCTGTATTTTTTTTTTCGCCATACGCTAACTCTACCATCACTTCCAAATATATTATATTTTGACTCGTCAGTGAACAAAACTCTTTTCCAGAAATCCATGTCCTTTTCAATATGGTGTTTGGCGAATTCCAATCACAGTTTTTCGATTTTGTCGCTAATTAAAAGCTTTTTGCTAGGAGTTCTGCTATGGTAACTAAAATTATTTAAAGTTCTTTGTATGGTTCGTGGAATGTACAGTTACTTCCGATCTTGTTGCGAGGTCTTTGGAAATATTGTGGCATTTACTTTTGGATCTTTGTCCACTTCTTTTAAAAGGAAGCTAACGTCTCTACGACTTAGTTTTTTTGGGCTACCACTACGCGGTTTGTTTTCGGCTGTACCATTGCTTTCAAAGTTACAAATAGTGTTTAAACTGTAGACTTACTTAAATTTAAAAAACTTTGATATTTCACCAAAAAATTTTCCTTCATTTCGGCACTTTACAACTAAATTTCGGACATCAATTGAAATTTCTTTACGAGAAGCCATTACTACAATTAAATATTTAATTGAATCTGCATTAACTTCAACTGAATTACTATGTTAAGGCAAACATTGAATACAACAAGTAAAAAAAAAAACAACGGCACTTTTCTATTAGAAATAAATAACGGCTTTTTTCGGGTTAATATTCTAAACAAAAGCCAATACATGCTGGTCGTATGTAACTTTTGTCAATACTTTTTTTATGTTTTTCATGAATAATTTTTCAGGTTCACATTACAATAAGATATAATTTTTTGTATATCTAAACAAATAAATTTCAAACAAAACTGCTTCATTACTTTTTTGTTTAACGCTTTTTGATTTCATAAATGGCCAAAATTGTGGTCGTACGTAGACTTTTGTAGGCCACTGTAGTTTATAACGTGCTAGTAGGGAACTTTGTTCTTGTACTCATAAGCAATTAATATGCATGTCATAAATTGTGTTTCTATTAGACTTTTTATGATATTTTACTACCACGAGCGAACTTACGAACTAACCAACAACCAACCAACTAATTTATTTATGGTGCCTCTTATGCCATAACGTTTACATAACACAGCTTAAATATTGGCAACACAAAGCGAATGAAACGTAACATCAGCAACAAAGCTTAAGCTATTTTTGCTGTAAATGTGGCAAAATTCGAGCTGCAGCATCATACATACCAATATGGCTATTTAATTGAAAAATCTTAGTTTTAGTTGCAAACTCTTAATGAAAATGTCTCAAAAGTACTTTTAATGCAAATTATATAAAGTTCTTGTTAAATAACAGTGCGTTTTTGAAATAGTAACACGTAGGAATATTGTGATAAAAAACTTTTACTTCGTATTTAATTACTAAATTTTAAGACATTAAAATGCGGAAAATAATTTTGTATACAAATTTCAATATATTAAAATTCA
>CM037854.1:140012902-140136373 GCA_021234595.1 Delia radicum
TTAGTCATATTATGCAGAATTGTCAATCAAACCATTAAACATTATATTGCTTACATATAAATTAAAAAAAATAGCGAACTAGTTCAATAAATGGAAAAGAACGAAATGAACTAGTAAGGCACAAGCCTAATACAAATGCCCTTTCGTCTAGTTTGCTTGAGCATATTGGCTAGCTAACAACATTTCTTTTATATTTTGAATGTGTTTATATAAGGGAATTCAAAAATTTTCTTCACTTGAAGCATGATATATCCAAATTTTTTTTTTTTTTGAATTACATAAATAATATTTTGTGTACGTATTAGTTGATGTTTAAGCATACCAGATCCATCATATTAGGGTGCTGCAACTAAAATTCAGTTGAATAACCTGAACTGTGTTGTAGATACTAATATTAAGTTGTACCAACCGACTGACCGAATTTCAGTTTTGCAAGTAGTTACATTTTTCTCTGTGTGTAGCAACTTTAAAAATCTAAGGCTATATGCGTTATCTGCGTTCAAAGGTCTTTTAGAAATATTAGGCCGCAACCCCGTTGCATTCAAATTTTGTGGATTTTGTTGAACTATGTTGTCACACATTTCTCATTACCCCTGAATTAATACTGCTCTGTTTACTGTACAAAATTTACACTTAAACATCATTATTACCCGCATGTGAATTTCAAAGTATTATTGTTATTAACCAAATAAAAGTAAACTTCCATTTTAACAGATAGTTCTAACACTCTACAGTGGGGCAAATGGAAATAAATTTGTTATTTCCTCAAAGCTAAACATAACAGATCCATCAGAAGCGTTTATCATAAAGTCTCAAATGGGCCACATTATCATTGCGAAAAAACCAAAAAGCTTAAAAATTGTTCCATGTAACATTTTAAACTCGTTATTGGCCAAGTGTTCCGCTTTAAAAAAACCCAGATATAGATAACTAGATGGGTTTAAAACCATGAAATATTACAATACTACTACAATTGCTAAATAGATATTTATAGACATTTTTTTTTTACCCTCTGTTTACCGACCTCTTAAAAAAATTATTTAAAAATATAAAATATACATAATGTCGCAAATTTATGACTAATAGGTTTTTTGTTAAAACCCAGCAAAATCAAGGTAACTTATTATTTATACATTATTTTGTAATGAGTACTTATTATCTTATGCGTTACTTTAAAAATATTGGGTTACAGATAAGAAAACTTAAAATGCATACTCTCACACAAAAAATTATTCATCTTACTACTAGCAGCATAATATAATGATACAGGAATTTCCTGAAAATCTATTTTTTAAACACATTATAATTCGTATTTTGTAAGCTATAGGGTAAGGTGTTAGTTTTGAATAAATTTACATAGAAGAAAAATTCACTTATCTTTTAAACTATGAGATGATATGATATTATACGCGTCGGTGGCTCAGGGTATAAAGCAGTCGCATGTTAATCAGACGACCCGGGATCGATTCCCGGCGCGACCAAGTTTAAAAAAAAATTAATAACATATTTTTTAAAGTCGCAATTTTTTTCAAAATCTATTTTAGGGCCCATTATGTTTCCTTCTGGCAATGGCTTTATTTTTCAATACCCTTGTATGCATATCGGTGGCTCAGGGTATAGAGCAGTCGCCTGTTAATCAGACGACCCGGGATCGATTCCCGGCATGACCAAGTTTTTAAAAAAAATTAATAATATATTTTTTTAAATTCGCATTTTTTTCTCAAATCTATTTTTAGACCTATTATGTTGCTTCTGGTAATGGCTGATTATTCATACCCTTGCATGCATATAGCTAACCCATTATAATTCATATCCACGTAAGGCTGTCAATAATGCATAACTCATTACTTTTGGGATATTTCATATAAAAAAAACTTTTGAATTATAATATAAAGGACAATACGTCCAAACCTTCAAGTTAAATTACTAGACTCATTATTTTGTAAGGAGGGTTTTTGCTGGGAAGCTCTGCCTATTCTGGAGGCTGTAGCTTTTCTAAATATACGGAGGTTGAAAGATCGTTTATAAATTAAAAAAACAACATTAAAATAATATCGATGTATATAAAAACAAAAAAACTCATTGAACTATAATCTTTTATTTTTTTATTTTATTTTAATGAGGAAAATATTAGGTAATTCAAATTTCTCGGTTTTGGTTTTGTTCGAGTAAAACGAATAACTCGAATTTGAGATTCTTAACGTTCCTTGATTAATAGAGGAAGATTTTAAAATCGCTCGAGAAAACTCGTATAATTTCCATAATTTATTTAGTTAAGTTTTGCTTAAAAATACATTATAACACGTTGAATAAAGGCAAAATCAGGAGTTCCGAATTGTACTATATCACCTAAAAAATTCTTCTAAAATATTATGCAATTGAGGTTACTCTTTTTTCTAATGTTTTATAAAGTTCTGCTTTAAGAAAAGGATAATAAATTTTCGCAACTTTTGCAAATATAAAAAATAATATGCCCCTGGAAAAATATAAAGAAAAATTATATTTTGTTCTCGTTAAAAAAAAAATTGCCGCATCAAATGCGTTGAAGTTTAGAATAAAATATTTGTGCGATTTTATTTTTTTAATGGCGAAATAGATTTGTAGATAAAGTCTGCATTAAATTAGCGGATGAAGACATTATTGTTTTTTTTTTTAATTAATAAATAAACATTCCACGGGTTTTTGTTCAACAAAAAATCAAATGATCTTGAGCTTGAATAATCTTGCGCTCATCTTAATTTATGATCAAAAGAAAAAAAAATAAACGTATGGTTTTAGTTTTTTTAATATTTAAAAGTAAAACATTTGAAATATATAATTTTTAAATAAAATAAATCAGGATGAAAGAAATCAGTGAACTACCCAATCCGAGACAAACAGATAATGAGGATGAATTAATGAATGAATCTTATAGTTTTATGATTGTTGCAATGTTTTATTTTTTGTTGAATATTAAAATTATGTTAATTTTTAGAAATGGGAAGTTCTGATCTTACAATTTTTTTATAATTTCAATGTCCACATAAACCGGTGGCGGAACCAGCCCTCGATTTTGGGGGGTTCATAATTTTTAAACATTTTTGTAAATTTTAAAGAAATTTTTCTGCTTTTTTGAAGGGGTACGGGAACTATGAGATGGATTTTTTCAAAAAATCATTATATGAAACATAAAAATTTTATTTTTTCTTGTGTCATATTTTCGCAAAACCGTAAAATTCACAACTTAAAAGTTCCATGGCTACTAAAGAAAAATTATTCGTGATTGAAATTATTGCAAATTATTTACTTTTGATGATCTTAAATGTAAAAAATCAGAATTTTCCAAATTAAAACTTCTTTAACTGCAGTAAAAGTATGGGTGTTGAATTCGGAATTTTCCATTTTAAGGTCATCCAAGTGACCGTTAAACAAACACTTTTTATATCAAATTAAATTGCAATTTGCTCTGCGCTCTCGAAGGTGATGGAGAGCATGATCAATTACCATCTTGTGAATTATCTAGAGTCGAGCTCACTTATTAGTGACCGTCAGTATGGTTTTCGTAGAAATCGCTCTACTGGTGACCTGTTGGCTCTTCTTTCGGAACGTTGGAGTCGGTCAATCCACCGTTTTGGTGAGAGTAAGGTGGTTGCTCTGGACATTTCCAAAGCATTCGACCGTGTGTGGCATGGTGCGCTTATATCAAAGCTTATTGCTTTTGGTGTCGGTAACGACTTCGCTCGCTTTGTTTCGAGCTTTCTCAGAGATTGCACTATACGCGTTGTTATAGATGGGGTCTCATCCGAACGAGTTTCAGCTAAATTCAAGGGGTACCTCAGGGTTCCGTTCTTTCTCCTTCCCTATGTCTCATTTTTCTAAATGACCTTCTTGTTCAAACTTTCAACCCTATTTACTCTTTTGCAGATGACAGCAACATTGTCATTCATTTTCCTTCGATCGTAGGCCAAGCCTTGAGGAGATTGGGGGGCAAAATGCAGAATATGAATGATACACTCAATTATGATCTTTCTACAATCTCTGAGTGGGGTCGTGCGAATTTGGTAGAATTTAATGCGCACAAGACCCAATGTTGTATGTTAACCCATAGGTCCGTGGATTTAACGCTGTCACCTGTTCATTTGGGTGGTATTAATATTGAAGAATCGGATACTCTTGATGTTCTGGGCATGAGGATTCAGTCTGATGTCCGTTGGAATAAGCACGTTTTCCAGGTGTCGAAAGAAGCATTCAAGTGTCTCGGTTTCCTGCGACGGTGTAAGAAGTACTTCACTCCTTCCGATTTACTTAATATTTATACCACCTATATCCGAACCGAAAATGGAATACAACTCCCATATATGGGCAGGGGCTTCAAAGTCTATTTTGGAGCTTCTGGACCGTGTGCAAAGGAGGGCGTCGGCGCTCATCAATGACGAGAGGGTATCAAGCTCTATTGACTCATTGGAGCATCGTCGGAATGTGGGTTATGTAACATTGTTCTATCGATATTACCATGGAAATTGTTCTGCTGAGATAAGTGAACTTATTCACAGGGCCCGTACTTTCATTCGAAACACTCGCTTATCTAGCAGAGCTCATCCGGTTGTAGTCGATTGTCCAGTGAACCGCAAAACGCATTACAAGGAAAATTCGTTCATCAGCCGTACTAGCCGTATGTGGAATAAACTTCCCGCGGAGGTCTTACAATGAAGCGAAATTCAAATCAAATATTCACAAACACTACTCCGTCTTTCCCTCCTCCCCATAACCTAATTTCCTGATATCAACACAATACATTGCATCATAGGGGGCATCCCCTGAGTGTTGGTCTAACGAAAAAAAAAAAAAAAAATTTGAAAAACATTTGTCAAATACAGATATAAAATTAAAGAAAAAAAATAAAATTCGGAAAATTTGTTCTTCTAAAACCACAATTGTTAAATATTAAATTTTCAAGCGCTCGTGTAAGTTTTGTTAAGATTTTCTGGCTTTAAAAAATGTTGACTTTGTTGTTTTTTTAAGTGTTTTTCCAACCTTTTACACTTTTGGTGTCCTGGCCGTCTTTTTAATTACAATTTTATTGCGTAATTTAAAATTTTTTTTGTTAAATTTTCTGGCGTTTATGTTTTCCACCGAATCATTGAAACTTCTATAAATTTAAAATTCCTAGAAGTTTTTACGAATTTTTATTATACAAAATATACTCTGTTTCAAGGCAACCAGATATATCGCACACCTAGTTCAAAAGTGACTCAACTCAAAACTTTAATTTTTCGGGTTATATACGCTTAAACTGTGCATATACACTGTTTATCTATAAAAAACGTATCAGGTGTACTTTGTTGTTGTTAACTGTTGCTAAAAAATAGTTTTGTCTTTCTTTATGTTTCAACTGGTATAAAGTTGCAAATATTTCTTTTCGATTCTGAAAAATGAAAAATTTTGAGTTAAGTCACTTTTGAACTAGGTGCACACAGACAAATAAAGTGCCAACCGAATTTAAAAGTGTATTTTAATGGTAACAACTAATAAATTTAGTTAGTACAATGATATTTACATTAGCTTTATGAATATTTTGGGTGTTGCAACTAAAATTCAGTTGAATTAACCGAATTTTGTTGTGTAAAACTAAAGTGCAGTTTGTACCAATCGACTTAAACTCGTAATAACCGAAATTGAGTCATAGTAACCGAATTTCAGTTGGCAAATAGCTAAATTTTTCTCTGTGTGTGTGCGATATGTTGTTTCATGTTTTTTCCTGTGCGATATAGGTATATTTAGTGAGATATTTATCTTTTTACAACAGTTGAAAAATTCTAGCATAGATTTGTTATAGCATATTTTTGCATATTTGGTCTTGCTTTTGTATATTTTTTGTAACAAAAAAAATTTCATTTTTCGATAAAAAAAATCTTATTTTCGATAAAATAAAATCTTTTTTTTGATAAAAAAAAAAAATGTTATTTTTGAGCATATTTTAGTACTTTTTAGAACAAAGGCATATTTTTATATGCCTTGAAAGTCAAATTTTCAATTTATTTTTTGACCAATGTTGATAATCTTTTACTTCAAGCTCATATAATATATATTAGTTCTCATATAGTGAGTAAACTAGTTTATATGAATGTTTGATGTTTGGCATGGGATTGTTACCTCTTTCAAAACGTGTTTGATGATGGGAACCTATAAAATTCCCGAAATAGATCTATCAACACATTCCTGAAAGTGGTCAATTAATAAATTTGAAAACAAAAACTCTATAGATTATTTGTTAGGACAATATCCTATAAAGAAATATAGAGTATGGCCTCAAACTTGAATAATTTTCATTTTCATTGCACAATTAAAGGTCGAAAAAAAACAATTTTTATTTTTAATAAAAATTATATCAAACTTGATTTTTTTTTTTAATTTAGTTTTAGTTATCAAACTATTTTATATTTCAATAAAAATATTTTTCTTTTTTGGTTTTCACAATGATTTCTCAAATGTATTCCCACTATAATGACAAATAAGTTTTAAAAAACGAAAATAAGTTTAAATAAGGAACATGTTTGTTTTATGAGCAAATTTTCCGTTTTTAGTACATTTTAAATGATCTAAAAATTTATTTTTTAGAATATATTGTCCGGTTGCTTTGCTTATTATACTTTTTAAGAGGAAATTTCGACACTTTCGATGAAGCAAATTTAAAAAAAAAAGATATTTTTTATATTCCGAAAATCTGGTGGTACTTTGATTCTAGTAAAACCGAATGCTCAAATGTTTCTACCAAAATTTATAAAAAAAAATTAATAAAAAAAATTATTTAGACTTTTTAAACTTTTTTTTGTCATTTCGAAAGAAGATTTATAACATTTGACCATTTTCGGATTAAAGTACATATTTAATAGCGATCATAATTATTTAACATCTAAAAACTTTTTATAAACAGAATTTGTCTGATCAAATTACGATACTTAAAAAAATATAAAAGAAAAAGTCCTGTTTAAGGCAGTCAAAAAAAAATTTGTATGAGCAAAACCTTTTAATTATCCATGATTTAAAATTACAAACCGTGTAGTTTCAAAGTTATTTTGTGTAGTATTGTATTATATTTAATATTTTTCCACCGTTTGGTGGGGGGAACATATCAACCTCTTCCCCAAACTAACAAAACGAATAAATTTTTTTTTATCCGTACAACATTGACATATCGTGATGCCACGTAAAGGCGTTATAACCCCTACTAAAAAGTAATAAAACTTAAATTCAAACGATAACTGATACATCGTTTTAGGTAAATATTATAAAAAAAATATTTTTAAAAAATATGAAACAATTTAGTCTTATTATTATCATATATAAACTGAAGTAGAACATATTTTGATATACTCGGTTAACTATCGAGTTAACCGAGTAAATCAATATCGACCAAAATTGTTCGAGTTATTCCTTACTCGAAATTGGCCATTTTAATTTACTCGTACAATTGTTTGATCAAAATTCATAGATTAATCGAGTAACGGTTAAGGAATTATGAAAATGTATTTCTATGCTAAAATTGTGTTTATCGACTGCATGTAATTTTTGAAAACCTGACTGTTCAGTTTTCACTCAAAACATAAATACGAGGGCGTATCAATTAGTCCGTGACTTTTCGAACTTCCCTCGTAGTTATATGAACTGCAACAGTGCTCCCATCAGGTGCCACCTGTTAATAGACTACTGTCAAATTTTGAGCAAGTTCCGTCATTTACTTTGCGTATAACAGCTGTTGAAAAATACAACCTCGTGGATTTTTTTAAAAATGGAAAAAAGTGAATTTCGAGTGCTCATTAAACATTATTTCTTGCGAAAAAAAAACCGTCAATCAAACCAAGGAAAAGATTGATAAATACTATGAGGTAAAAAAGTGGTTTATTGACTTTATTTGTGGTTGCACAAGTACAAATGACGCTGAACCTTCTGGACGGCCAATTGAGGTCAATACATCCGAAAATGTCAAATAAATTCACGACATGGTGAAATCTATAAAAAAAGAAAAGTATGTTTATTTCCACTTTTAGGCAAAAAAATTACAAAAACTTCATGTGTTTAAAAAAATATCCAGCGAAGTTATGACGTATCTTTAATGAGTACAAAAATATAGTAATAAATTTGTCTCTGTAAATAAGAAATAACTCAATTACAGTGGAAGATGGTTAAAACGAACGTGTAGGTACCGGACAATTTAGTTTTGTTATAAGCGAAGTTCCCTATAAGCGTGGTAAACATTTTCCAAAAATTAATAAAATTATACGATTTTAGTTGTTTTATTTAAAGTGCGTTTCGTACAAATTTTCATTCTTTTCAGTGAAGTTTCAAGTAAAATGCTGAACTTTTTAAAATTTGCAGCGCATTTTATAAGCGTAACAATTTGTATGAAAATTGGTAGAAGTGCCCAAAAAAATTAGTTAGTCCTTCGTTATAAAAAAGTTCGGTATGAACGATGTTCGTTATAACCGTATTATTTTGTAATAAATATGTTAGTAAACGCTTTAAGACCAGAAAAATATTCGTTATAAAAAATGTTCATCACTACTGTGTTCCCAAAAAAAAATTTATTGTAACGACTTTAAAGAATTTTTAAATTTCCTTAAATCTGGATTGGAAATCTGGAATCCGAATCGTTCTGGCACTTAGTCCAATTGCAGTGAGAACACATACTCGGACAGCAGAGCCTCGTCAGCGTAACAGTGGGCATCATGTCCAAGGTGGACTGTGGGTGAGTTTGGCATTTGAGATTTTCCTTGTCCCAGTGGTAACATCGGTGGTTCAGTGGTGGAATGCTCGCCTGCTTAAAAATTTGTAATCTGCCTCACTGTGCAACCTTTAAAACTAATACATACACAATCAGTTTAAATAAAAACATCATTGTTTCGTTTTGTGTCAAGTTACAAAAATTTGTTGTCAACATTTAAACACTAGAATTTGAAAAATAAATAACACTTTCCGGTTTATTTTTTAATTTATAGTTTATACTTCGGTTAAATTTTGCAATGTGTGTGTTCGAAAATGTTCAAAACAAATTGTGTTAATTAGTAAATCTTACGATTATTCGTCATAAAATTGTATTGTTGCTGTTAATAAAAAGCAAAAAATATATAAAAATAGCATAAAAATGATTGCTAGAAACCTTGGTTTCCTTTAAAAGGATTAAAAACTAACATCAACACTTCATGTTTATATGCAACCCAACATAGAACAAGGAAAACATTTACTAAAGTTTTACGCAATGATAATGATGATGATGACTTTTTTAGGGGATTTTGTTAAGTGCATAATTGTGCCAGAAGACAAGTGAGTTTTGTTGTTGCATGGATTTAATTATTTGTTTAACCTTTAATTTTTACTTGTGATTATTGAGGGCTTTGCAGATATTATAAATGTTGTCATTTAGATAGAAATTGTTATAACCAGGGACCGAATGTTCTGAAAATTCATGTTTTTTCACTTAAGTCCAAGAACTGTATAAATAAAATATATTTGCGAATCAAAGAATTTGAGTTAAAATGGCAGCGATTCTTAGTGCATATTTTTGCATAGTTTGTATAAATGCTTATTTGTACACATTTTTCATATTATTGCTTATTTTGCTTTAAATGCACATTTTATAGCATTTTTCTTAGTTTCTAGAAAAAATCACAATTTTATTTAGAATTTTAATTCTATATGCTAACTGGGATTAAGACAAAAACTTTTAAGTGGATTATTAAATGCGCATTTTTTTCAATATAATTAATTTAAAAAAAATAATTTAGTTGCGCTAGACGTATTCAAAGAATATATTAAACAATACAAATTACACTGTTCAACAAAAATCAAATTTTTTTAAAAATTACAAGGTCCGACCTATAAATTTTGATAGAAGAGACAAAAAAAAGACACGTGTATCGGGGTTTTTTAAAGTTTACATCTGGGTTTCATTTAGGGGGATGTAAAGTTTCCCCCAAATTCAAATTTTGCACTGGCAATCGGCATAGAAAATCAAGTAAAGCTTACGTTTAAAGTATATGATGTGTTCATCAAATTTATGTAAAATCTTACGGAGAACATTTTTGTAGAATATGTTAACCCTCTTACTCCTCAAGGTAAAGGTCTTTTTTGTCCATCTTTAGAAAAGAGCAAAAAATACCATTAAAACAGGAATTTAAGGGATTAAAATGTTCCGCAAAAATATTCGCCGTGAAATTTTACTATGAGTCCCTTATAGGTCGGACCTTGTAATTTTTTTTTTTTTTGTGTTGTACAGTGTTATTTTTTAAATTAATGAAAATTGATTGAAAATAAGTAAAATAATTAATTTAAAGTAACACTCTTTTCACGTTTTTGCTATTTATCTGTTTAAGTCTCGAAATCCAGTTCTGCTTTTTAGAAGACAGATGCGATATAAACTCAGAATATTAATACACATCAAAATACACCGATCACAAACTTCTACGTTGATCGGTCATTTTCTTCTTTTACTAACAAATATATTAAATTTTGCGTTTAAAAATATATAAAATCTTATTTATTTATATAAAGATAAAGATTTTATTTAAGTTTAGTTAATTTCTATATTCTTTTTATTTAAGAAAACAATGAGAGAGACTGAATTTTGTATGTTTTTGATTATAATATACAGCTACGTTCTGTATTTCGAAATGGTTTCAAATCGATAGTGAAAATGAAATCGATATTAGTTTTTCACTGTGTCACAAAAAACGAATGAAATGCTAATCGATTTCATATCTCATCGATTCATTTCAGTTTTGTTTCAATCAACAGCTGTTTTCTTTTACATTCTTATTCTTCTTTTTTTTATATTTGACACTTGAAAAAAAAAAATCAAACGAAAAGCAACGATAAATATTATCCGTTTATGAAAATGAAAATTATTCAAGTTCAAGGCCATACTCTATATTTCTTTATTAGGATATTGTCCTAACAAATAATCTATAGAGTTTTGTTTTCAAATTTATTCTTTGACCCTTTCAGACATGTGTTGATAGATCTATTTCGGAATTTTCTAGGTTCCCATCATCAGAAACCGTTGTGAAAACGGTAACAATCTCATGCCAAACATCAAACATTCATATAACCTAGTTACTCACTACATGAGAACTAATATATGAGCTTGAAGTTAAAGATTATAACCATTGATCAAAAAACAAATTGAAAACTTGTTTGTTATGTGCAAGGTCCACCATTGGTGGGTATTCAATACGTTCTTTGTTTTTTCCACCTTTTTATTTTTTTGTTTTATCTATAAACAAAAAACGGGGGGAGTAAATTAGACTGTACTTTGTCTTTTATACAAGTTTGATATAATTTTATTAAAAATAAAAATTATGTTTTTTTCGACTTTAATTGTGCAATGAAAATGAAAATTATTCAAGTTCAAGGACATACTCTATATTTCTTTATTAGGATATTGTCCTAACACATAATCTATTTATTATTTGGAACTTTCTGGAATGTGTTGATTAGGGTGGGGCGATTTGTATGGAAGGAAAAAAATCTTGATGGGCGCTTCGCGTTTCTGATTCTTGGGATTGTACTGAGCAAAAAAGTCCACTAGAATATACGTCTACGGTGAAAATCGAGCTTCCAGATTTTGACTTTACGGCAAAAAAGCCCTATTTTGAAGTTAAAAATTAATCCCTTAAACCCCACCCGCAAATATGATTGATGCATTAGTCTGCTAGAAAGAAGAGATTGATACCATAATCTTGGATAAGCTCCTCCTACTTCCTGAGATATGTCCATCCCACACATTGTTACTTTCACAAAATACGGCTAAAAAGTCAAAATCTGGAAGCTCGATTTTCACCGTAGACGTATGGTCTAGTGGACTTTTTTGCTCAGTACAATCCCAAGAATCAAAATCGCGAAGCGCCCATTAAGATGTTCAAATCGCCCCACCCTAGTGTTGATAGATTTATTTCGGGAGTTTTCTAGGTTCCCATCACCAGAACACGTTTTGAAAGAGGTAACAATCCCATGCCAAACATCAAACATTCATATAAACTAGTTTACTCACTACATGAGAACTAATATATGAGCTCGAAGTTAAAGATTATCACCATTGATAAACTGTACTTTGTCTTTTATACAAGTTTGATATAATTTTTATTAAAAATAAAAATTATGTTTTTTCGACCTAATTATCCGTTTATTCTACGAATTTCTTAAAATATGAGTTTTTTTTTGTAGTATCGGTAATTTTTTTGGAAAAAGAGAAAATGAAAAAAGAAAAGTTAAATAGAAAACAATTTATATTTTTTAATTAATTATATTATTTTATTTTCCAAATTTCATCAATGTAACTTTTACGTAGCAGGTTTTTTGTTAATGTTCATCAATGTAAATTTTGCTAGCAAAAACTTGAATAAATTACCAAAAAAAAAAAGTGTATAATTTAACAAAAACTCAGTTTAGCATATTACCCAAGCTTTTTCCCCTTTATATTGCTCTCAGTTCAACACTAAGAAAATTGCTCAAGGCCAGGCTTTGCACAAACACATAAGCGTATTGGTAAAATTTAAGTCCCCTGCGGGAAATGAAGGATCGACTGATCCAAGGTGAAGATTTTGTGATATATGATTTGGGGGCACGTCACGAAACTGGTGAAACCGAAATTGTGTGATACACCACAAAAGTGTAACTTTGTATGAAATGACCAATCACTGAACTATATTAATGGTAACAAAACTTTGACAAGTTGGCACCAGGTATATTATGTAATTGGAGAAAAAAGTTGTTACTGGTCATAGAACTGGCTCAATCCCGATAGCAGTGCAGTGGCACTTCACAAAGCTATTCCATTCAAACTACCCCTGTAACAGCACACATTTCGCATAATATCTGACTAGTTTTTCATCAAAAATTGTTCTCCAGTTCTAAGATACGTACACCTACACCAGCCGCGTGATAATTATTTCCCTATTGGTCATGTTGCATGTCACATAAATCCTAAAATTATCCTACTTTAACACTGCCTACTTCTAACTTGTCCTGTAGCTTATGCATTTCAGTCGGTACGGTGAGAGGTGACGTTATTCGCCACGTCGCAAGGTGCTCCAAAGTTAGCAATTGCCACCTCCTATGACAAGCCCATGTTAAAAGTACCGGTCACTTCCATATCACAGAACCGAAACTAGTACAGGTTCATACACACAAAGTTCTAGTCACGTGACTATACCAGTGACTGGCCCATTCGCCGCAGAGTCACTTTACTGGACTGTTAAATAAAATTTTTGATTTTGACTAAAAACAGGGAGAAAACCAGTTTAACTGCAACGGTGCTAGTTTATTTTATCATATTTATTCGGAGAATTTTTAATAAAAACCTAAAAAAATAAGTCGATGTTAGGAAAATAAAATTTTAGGGGTATTTTTTAGTAGTAGAGTTTATCTAGTGTTTTTTTTTTAAAATTTATTCGGATTTGTCAGAAAAAATACAAAATTCACACGAATTTCACACAGCCAACTGACAGTGATTTGAAATCACGCAAAACAACACAAGCTTCGAATTGCATCACATAGAATTTCACATCAATTTAGATAGGAACAAAATGAAATTGATTTGAAATCCCTTTTTCGAAATTGGGAACCCAAAAGAGGTGAATATTTTCATTTGTACCCAAAATTAAATACAGAACTTAGCTGATAATAGGTCTGTCTGGGTACTTTTCCAGTAGCAAATACTCAGTAAATTTTTTTGGGAGAGTAAGACCAATTTTACTCTGTCGGCTGAAAATATATCAAAAAGTACGCAGACAGTATCCAGTGAAATCTTGCAAGAAACCAGCTGATCGGTGTGTAAGCAATTGAAATAACAAAGCAAAAGAATTTTAGCATATGTAGTATTAATCTGGAAGAGAAATTTCCAAAGAAGAGATTGATACCAAAATCTTGGATAAGCTCCTCCTACTTCCTTAGATATGTCCATCCCACACATTGTTACTTTCGCAAAATATGCCTATTTTGAAATTAAAAATTAATCCCTTAAATCCCACCCACAATTATGATTAATGCATTAATCTGCTAGAGAATCTTCCAAAGAAGAGATTGAGAGCATAATCGTGGATAAGCTCCTCCTACTTCTTTAGATATGTCCATCCCACACATAGTTACTTTCACAAAATACGGCAAAAAAGGCCTATTTTGATATTAAAATTAACCCCCCTAAACCCCACCCACAAATATGATTGTGGTATTAATCTGGTAGAGAATCTTCCAAAGAAGGGATTGATACCATATTTTCATTTTCATTCAAACAGGAAATAAAAACAGCTGTTCAAACTAGTTGCAAAATCTTGCAAGAAGAAATTTCTCCAGCAACATTTTGCAAGTTCTCTAACTTCCAACTGTCAAAAAATCTCTTTTTGGCTCTCTCGATGCAAAATATGTGTACGCAGACAGACCTAATTAAAAAAAAATGTTAAGTACATATTTTTATAATTTTAAGTTCATATTCATATTCTAAACACACTTTTTAAGTGTGTGAAGTTCCTGGCCCTGGTTAAAACAAAGGTGGATAATATGTGTGGGCTTATGACTGTATTCAACAATGATTTAAAAAAATTCTCGAAAAACTGTGTATTGGGAAGAAGAGATTTTAGCTATATAAAGGGTTTTTTTTCATATATGATTACGTTTACTTATAAACGAGTAAAATTTGTTTTCCATATTGATTTGAACTGACAATGCAGTATTCGTCCTGGATACTGCATTCCACCAAATTTGAATATAATTTGGATTTGCATGCAAACATTTTTAGCAAACCAATCTCAATTTTGAGAGTTTTCTTTATTTTTGGTTTCGTGTACAATTGAATTTCGAGAGCAGTAGGTTGTCAGCCTAAGGCCTCTAGTCTTTTGGTGGGATTGCCACCTAAGCTGAAAAGGCACAGCGTATGGTGAATTTGGTTATTTCTTTAGCATTGGATATTTAATGGCGCCAAATTTTCACCATGTCGGTTAGAGCCTCAATGGTACTCAGAATTTAAAGGTTACACGTTTGCTAAACGTGTCCATCTGAGACTCTCTTCTCTAACCCCTTCTCTAACGAATAGAAGTCGAAATCACAGAACGAAGATGGAAATGGCTAGGCCACACATTGCGCAAACCTACAGACGACATAGGGCAAGAAGTACTCGAGTGGAACCCCCAAGGCCAAAGAAGGCGAGGAAGACCAAGGGGAAGTTGGCGACGCAGCTTGTTAGAAGAACTAAGACAATATGACCAACAGCTCTCATGGCCACAACTAAGAACAATGGCACAGAACAGACAAGAATGGAGAAACTTTGTAATGGCACTATGCGCCGATAATTTGGCGTAAAAGCATTTAATAATAATAATATAATAATCTCAATTTAAGAAATACAAAATGGGATTACAAAATATTTGAAATTTCTTTTTTAAAAATATTTATAATCTGTTCCGTAATGGGGTGGACAGTTCTATATGTTTCAGTAACATTTTTTTGTTTTAGCAACATTTCTTGCTTTTCTCATTTTACAAATTTCTGAATTTTGTACTAATTTTTGTTGCTGATTTTAGCAATCACAAAAAAAATATATTTTAAACAAATAACTTTTTTTTCTATTACACAGACAAAATTAAAATAATGTTTATCCTTTACGAAAAAGTGTAAGATATTGAAAAACAAAGTTGTTCTATTTTACTTTTTTAATTTTTATTCTGTAAAGTTCTATTGGATGTACTAAAATTTAGCAAATTTTTTGTTGATTTTTGAAAATTGATTTAAACTTGCAGTTTACTGAAATTTTACTAAAATTTAGTAGCGGCTACTAATTTTTTCTACTAATTTCATTTTACTACAGTTCCTCAGACATGTGTAACTAAATGTAGAAAAAAAAATACCGCAAGGCTCAAAATAGTTAAATTTAACGTTATAACAGCAAAATTTTCAGTAGCCATTACAGATTTTGCTTCTTTCAGTATATACTCTTACCAATATTTATACTTTGTTACAACTACGAACATATTTATCTTTAGTACCAGTTATTAATATATCATTCTGAAACCCTTTAACAATGTCATTGGTATCGTATGACAAAGAAAATTATTTAGTGTCAATATGCTTATTAAATGCGATATTGTCACGTAAACTATTTACCTAGAAATATAATCAGAAATCAAGTTCAATGAAACAATAGATATTACATTTAAAATATTAATGTTATTATTCGTGAGTATTGAATATTTATTTGATAGCCTCTAAACTACAGCACAGTGGACGAAATAAAAAACAAGTTGGAAATTACTTTGAAATTTCTTACACTATAAGAAAAAATTTTGAAAAATGTTTTGCTAAAACTACTAAAAATTAGTTAAAAATTACGTCACCGAAGAAACTGCTTCAGCGTGCTCTGCCCATGTACAAATATCCCCCCCGGTTTTCAGGCGGAGGTCTTCGCTATCTGTATCTGTGTGGAAGAGTGTCTGCGGAGGAGGACACGTGGGGACACGATCTACAGTCTATCTGACAGCCAGCGGCACTTGGTGCCTTGAGGGCTCAAGATGTGTCGTCGGGTCTGGTTAAGGAATGTATCGACTCTCTAAATCGTCTCGGACTTAACAACTCCTTGACACTGGGCTGGGTTCCTGGACATGAGGGGCATGAGGGCAACGAACGGGCTGACTGTTTGGCCAACTGCGGAGCTCGTCGATAATTCATTGGCCCTGAACCCTTCTGTGGCGTACCCAATGGTATGTCAGAGAGAGGCTCAGAAGATGGAGGGAGTCGGAGTTTGGGTCCTATTGGGCAGATCGCCTGGGCAGCGTCAGCCGAGTCTGTTTATATCTCCCTCTAGGGAGAGGTCGCGGAAACTCTTGTCTATGGCGAGGGACGAACTAAGGACCGTGACGGGTTACCTCACGGGACACTGTGGCCTTAGGTATCAATTCTACAAGATGGGACGATCCTCTACGGATACGTGCAGGTTTTGTGAATTGGAACATGAGACCTCAGAGCATGTTCTCTGCAAATGTCCGAGGCTCCCCGACAGGAGGGCGCGTTATTTTGGTGGTCGAATAGTGACGCCATCGGACGTTTGGAATTGTTTACCTGGTAGGATAGTTGGCTTCGAAGGGAGCCTGAACCTATAGGGTGTATTCGTTGGCAGCACAAAACACCAACTTCTGGTCGCGGTGCATAGTGCCACTCTAGTCTAATCTAATCTAATCTAATCTAAAGCTGCTAAAATTAGCAGATTTATTTATTGTAAAATATTAGTTATACAAGAAGCAAAAATAAATCTTTTAAATCAACAAATACTTTGTAATATTTAATCTTAATTTTAGTAAATTGAAAGCAACAGCTTTATTAGATTTTGGTTTTAACATAAATCGTGATTATTTTTATGTTAAATCTATAACGAGCTTTCAACCTCCTCATATTTACAAAAATAAAGCAAATCAAACATATTAGCAAGGCTGATACTAGTATTTGGTTTTGGCTAAAGATCTCATCGCAACCAGGAGTTTTACAAAAGCTACAGAGTTCAGAATAGGTAGAGCTTTAACAAAAAACTTATTAATCATCAATTTTGTTCCATTCCTGTCTTCTTAGTAATCAAATACACGGCTAAGGTCTTTTTACTCTGGCTCAAGTAATATTTTTTACAGTTGTATTGGTTTTTTGTTTTAATATTCATCGAGAGTATTTCATGTTTTATGTTGAATTTATAACGAGCTAATGCAAATCAAACATATTAGCTAGGTTGATACTAATTTTTGGATCTGGCGAAAGATCTCATCAGATCTCAAAGCTATTACTTACAGCGGTAAGCTTGTAATTTTGGAACTAGTGGGATTTTAAAACCTGCTAAAATCAGCAAAACAAATCTTAAAAAATGTAAAATTTTTAAAGCTTTATTTTTGTTTTTTTTTTTTTTTTTTTAATGCGAATAAAATCTTTAACTCTAGCAAAATTGTGTGTTCATTTAGAAAAATATCCTGTTATTTGTATTCTACTAAATTTAGGTTACACAGAGGAAAAATATGACATTTGGTAACTATAACATCGGCTACTATAACGGAAATCAGTTGTTAGAACAGAATTTTAGTTTCTGCAACAAAAATCGTTTAAAACAATTGAATGTTCTGAAAGAGAGACGGAGGAGGAGGAGGAGAACTAGAAAATAAACAAAAATCTAAAAATAGAATGATTGTGTTTCTTAGTGTTTGTCACTTATGAGTATAATATACAATAGCATAAAAGGTAATAGTAAAGAAAACTGCAATTTAGCTGCCTTGCATTCGAGGACATACTTGGGTGTGATCGTTAAGCGGTCATGACTTGTTATTGTTCCGTTTGTAATGTAAGAAAAACGTAGGTTCGATTCTTACGGCCGGAAGGTTGCTGAAAAATTTATCGTATACAGACAATCTGACAATTGTAAGTCACAAAAAATTTAAATGGAAATCACTGATGACGGCTGTCTATTAAAAAGGCAGAAACTAGTCTAGTCCGATTAGAAAATTAATAGTGTTTATAATTTTTAGAGAAAAACGTTTATTCTTCTTCTTCTTAACATCAACTTTTCTACAATTTAATTTGAGTTGCAACAGCCTAAACAATAAGAAATCACATTTGCGCTAGCAGAAATTACACTGTGCAACAAATTTTGGGTCTTCAAATCTTTTCCTAATGAAACCAACTCGAATTGAAAATATACTATTAGTAGACTAAAACAACCAAAGGCTTATAAAAAATTAGCTCGTATTGTTACTTTATAGTCTTCTGAAGTTAGGCTTTTTGAGGGAAATATTACGCTTAATTATATTATATACAATCCAATGGAGCAAATCAAATATAAAGTAAACAATTTTAATTAGATATTTTAGGTCTATAACTAATATTACAGTTTATTAATTTCTATACTCTTTGTGAATATAATTTACTTTTAGCTAATTTTTTAGTACATTTTCTATGCGTTAAATGTACTTTAATACAATTTTCACAACACAATACGTGTGTTTCGATTAATTTATTTATTTTTTCATAAAAAATAAATAAATTAAAATTGCGCCCTGTAATGTTAAAAAAAAATAAAATTAAAAGGTTAAAGAAAAAATAAAAAATGTATTAAAATTTACAACAAAACTCGAGTCCGGTAAGCTGTAATTTTGGAATTTGTAGGATATTTAATCTGAAATTGTAAATGATATTTTAATGGCCTAGCACTATAGGACAAAAGTGAATTCCGTAACTGTTATAAACAACAAAAAACAAATTGAGTGTAAAATTTATGTAAATGCTCCATATGCTCAAATTCCATTACAATACTTAGAAAAAGGTTCCAGTCCACAAGCCGCAATCCCGGAAGTGACATCTCGGAAATTCAAACACAGAGAAATAAAGTGACAACCGAATTTAATAGTGTATTTTAATGGTAACAACTTATAAATTCAGTTAATACAGCGATCGTTACATTAGATTTCTGAATATCTTTGGTCTTTGGGTGTTGCAGCCAAAATTTAATTGAATAAACTGAACTTTAATGTGAAAACTAATGTTCAGTTGTACCAACCGACTGAAATTCGTAATAACAAAATTTGAATCGTAGTTGCTTAATTCCTGTTGGCAAATATCTGAATTTTTCTCTGTGTGCATATAGCTGATTATATGATGCTTTATATTTGTATTTTGATTACGCAAAACCAGCTAGACTCCATTCACAACGCAAATCCGAAGAATTTTCTAAATTCTTAAATTCAAATAAGCTCTTGGCCCTGGAACTCAACTCTGTGAAAAATGTTTTCTTATGAACAACGACAAGGACATTTACAAACTAATGAGCGGCATGGACATTCGTTACAATGCAGATGAGTGGAGGCTCACTTCACTAATCATTTAAAACTATTCTCCAAGAATAGTTTGTCACTTGAAGGCATTCGCACGGCATCGATGAATGGTATAAAATGGGTTAATTTTCTGGGTAATGAAACTAAACTTTGGTTGTATTAACTAAATATTGTCTTCACAAATATTTAGTTGAACCAACCGGTTTCAGTCGTTCAGTCAGTCGGAAAATAAAAAAATTCTCTGCGTGCATTTAACAACATTTCTTGTTAAAAGATTGACAACACAAACATATTTATTTAATTTTAGTAATTTTAATAGAAATTGACTTTTGTCAATTTTTTTTTTTTTATTCTTTAAAATTTCTTTTTACTGCGTTATTAAATTAATTAAATTTCTTTAAGCATGATTGCGTATAGCATTATACTTCCACAACGATATGTAGTGCGTGAATAAAGGAAACTAACCTTTGGGTACCTTATAATAAAAACGAAAATCACTTGCAGTATTAATTTTTATTCTTACAATACGGATATACAGTGGCCGACAAAAGTCTACGTACGACCCCTATTTCCACAACTTATGCATTTTGAAACCATTATAAACAAAAGTAATGATACAGTTCTGTGTCAAATGTATTTTTATTAATATATTACAAAAAAAAAAAAAAAAAAAAAAAAACTAAATATGTTTTAAACGTAAAATTTTATTCACTAAAAACTAAAAAAATGGTAGACAAAAGTCTACATACGATATGTATGTATTAAAAGTTATTACTTTTCATTGAAATTAATATTTCGTTTTTGCCACCACGGGCATCTAATAATGTCTGTAATCGTCTGGGCATCGAAGAAACTAAATTTTCCAGCTCTGCGGACGTCATGTTTTGCCATTATTCTTGAAGCTTCTCTTTCAGCATTGGGGCACTAGTAATATGATTTTTCGAGAATCTTCCACACGTGTTCAATTTCACTTAAAGTCCGGGCTTTGATGTGGTGTGTGCAACTGTCGTGGAGTATGGTAGAGTAGCCAATCTTTGACAATTTAAGCCGTGTGCTTTCGATCGTTGTCTTGCTGAAAAGTCCAACTCTGGCCAAGATTTAAAATGTTAGCCGATGGTTTCAAATTTTGTTCCAGAACTGATTTGTACAAATAACGATCCATATTACCCTCAATAAATACTAACTTTCCTACTTCAGAAGAAGCGACAGCGGCCCAAACCATCTCGCTGCCTCCACCATGCTCAACAGTGGCCACTAAGTTCTTCGGATTAATTGCTGTATTTTTTTTTTTCGCCATACGCTAACTCTACCATCACTTCCAAATATATTATATTTTGACTCGTCAGTGAACAAAACTCTTTTCCAGAAATCCATGTCCTTTTCAATATAGTGTTTGGCGAATTCCAATCAGAGTTTTCGATTTTTGTCGCTAATTAAAAGCTTTTTGCTAGGAGTTCTGCTATGGTAACTAAAATTATTTAAAGTTCTTTGTATGGTTCGTGGATGTACAGTTACTTCCGATCCTTGTTGCGAGGTCTTTGGAAAATATTGTGGCATTTACTTTTGGATCTTTGTCCACTTCTTTTAAAAGGAAGCTAACGTCTCTACGACTTAGTTTTTTTGGGCTACCACTACGCGGTTTGTTTTCGGATGTACCATTGCTTTCAAAGTTACCAAATAGTGTTTAAACTGTAGACTTACTTAAATTTAAAAACTTTGATATGTCACCAAAAAATGTTCCTTCATTTCGGCACTTTACAACTAAATTTCGGACATCAATTGAAATTTCTTTACGAGAAGCCATTACTACAATTAAATATTAATTGAATCTGCATTAACTTCAACTGAATACTATGTTAAGAAAACATTGAATACAACAAGTAAAAAAAAAACAACGGCACTTTTCTATTAGAAATAAATAACGGCTTTTTTCGGTTAATATTCTAAAACAAAAGCCAATACATGCTGGTCGTATGTAAACTTTTGTCAATACTTTTTTCATGTTTTTCATGAATAATTTTTTAAGTTTACATTGCAATAAATACATTTTTTCGTATATCTAAACAAATAGATTTCGAACAAAACTGCTTCATTACTTTTTTGTTTAACGCTTTTGATCTCAAAAAATGGCCAAAATTGTGGTCGTACGTAGACTTTTGTCGGCCACTGTAGTTATAACGTGCTAGTAGGGAACTTTGTTCTTGTACTCATAAGCAATTAATATGCATGTCATAAATTTTGTTTCTATTAGACTTTTTATGATATTTTACTACCACGAGCGAACTTACGAACTAACCAACCAACCAACTAATTTATTTATGTTGCCTCTTATGCCATAACGTTTACATAACACAGCTTAAATATGGCAACACAAAAGCGAATGAAACGTAACATCAGCAACAAAAGCTTAAGCTATTTTTGCTGTAAATGTGGCAAAATTCGAGCTGCAGCATCATACACAATATGGCTCTATAATTGAAAATCTTAGTTTTAGTTGCAAACTCTTAATGAAAATGTCTCAAAAGTACTTTTAATGCAAATTATATAAAGTTCTTGTTAAACAACAGTGCGTTTTTAAAATAGTATCACGTAGGAATATTGTGATACAAAAACTTTTACTCGTATTTAATTACTAAATTTTAAGACCTTAAATTGCGGAAAATAATTTTGTATAAAAATTTCTATATATTAAAATGCAAAATTTTCCTAAACCCAAATATATACGTATGAGTGATATTAATTTTCTGGTATAACACTGGTGACGTATGATGAATTTTTGTAATAGATTGCTCATACGTAACGAAATAAACTCAGGTACGTTTTAACAATTAATTTAGTTTATTATTAACTTAATGTGGACGAACTCTCATATTTTTTTTTTTTCAAATATTTATTTGCAATCTATTTTACAATAATAAGCAAATTGTCTTAAGATAAATATTAACATAGGTTTTATCTCCACTGAGACTAAAACATCTAAAACATTTGTATATATACATGAATAATCTATATATAATTTAATTTATTTCATTTATACATATTTACAAAAATGAACAATGTTTATTTTCTAAAGGGAAGGTCCAGAACATGGTGTCTTTTTAGTCTTGTTACCTCATTACCGTCATCTAACATAGTTATTGCAAACGGGTTAGGATGATTACTAAGCCTTTCCATATATCTGGAGCTAAAATTACTTATTTCTTCTTTAACTTTTAGTATACGTAAGTCATTGTGAATGTTACTGTTAGTTATGTACCAAGGCGCATCTGCTATCGTTCTAAGTGTTTTTTATTGATACCGCTGAAGAATTTCGATGTTGGAGTTGCTTGCGGTACCCCAACTCTTATATTTCGATAAAAATTTTTGTTTTTTTCCGAATTTTTTATGTATATGGGCTACTTTAAAAATGTTCGACACCTGCTGAGCTCTTATTTCTCAAGGTTTTTAGAATTGAGAGAAACGTTGAACAGGGGTTGTAAGACTACACTTAAAAGATATGACATGCAAAGCTCCACTTTGAAGAGTCATCACCTTAAGAATTGATGGTAATTTGAAAGTCGAAAAATTAAAAAAAATAAAGGGTCCGCCAAATAACTTTTTTTTTTTGAAAATGCTATAAAAAAAAAACTACTGAATATTTTTTAAAAATTTCTTTTTTATTTGAAAGTACAATCCTTCCGGTTAATAATGGAAAATAATTTCATTCAAATGGCTGCCTCGGCTGGCCATGCAGTATGAGCTTCATCTGAAAAGATGATTTTTTTTCGCAAACTCGGCATCGGGAAAAAAAACGTTAGATGGCGGACCCTTTACTTTAAATTCACAAGAGTTTTTCATTCAGTTAATTTTTTTCTTATAGTTTTTAACAATCAGATCCAAAAAATAGTTTAGTTTATTTTTTATTCAGTTTTCCGTACAATAAGATTTAATATCTAATGAATAGATAGATTTAAAATCATTATAGATAGAAAGGTTTCCCCATAGACAAAGTTCTGAGGGGTTTCTATAGAATAAAGGCTTAGGGGTTGAGGGGTTTCTATAGAATAAAGGCTCTTAGGCTTTTTCTAAATGAAAAAAATCTCAGAATTTGAGTGTTTTCTTTATGAGAAAATAATCCTTAATATCTGAGAGTTTTTCTATAGAAAAAAAGTTTCGATTCTGATTGTTTTTCTATCAGAAAAAGTCTTCAGAATCTGAGATTTTTTTTTTATAAAAAAATTATTAAATCTAAGGGGTTCCTTATAAAAAAAAAATCCCGAAGAATATAAAGGTTATTCTTTAGAAAAAAATTATAGGAATCTGAGCGTTTTTTTTTAGGAAAATGCCTCAAAATGATTTCTATAGTAATAAATTATCAGAAATCAGTGATTTTTTATTTTTTTTAAAGTCTCAGATTCTAAGAACTTTTATCTAAAAAAAACTGTAAAATGTTCGTAATTTTTTATTACAGAAAAATTTCGGAAATTAATCGATTCTTCTTAATGGAAATATCTGAGGTTTTTGTGTCTTTTTCTGGAAGTCTTACAGAAAAAACGTTAAGTTCGAAGGAATTTTTCCTGTATAATGCTACATATAATAGGAAAAGGTCCTTAGAATATAATTGTTTTTTATATGAGGTTTCCAGGAAATGCAAAAAATGCTGAGATATTTTCATTAAAAATTTAATAGTTTTTCCATAGTTTTAAGAATCATAGAGTTTTTAAAAAACAAAAAAAAATCTCTCAGTTTTGAGGACTTATTATAGAAAATCATTATAACTTTGAGATATTTTTCCTGAAAAACTTTTAGAATGCTACTTTACAGTGAAAAACTACTGAAGTTGTAAAATTTTTACACTTCAGATATTATATAAAAATAGTTCAAAAACTGTAAAATTTGACAGGAGTATCTAAGGATTAGAAATTTTTCTTTAACACAAAATTACCAACATTTTACAGTTTTCTTCACGTAAAAGTAGAATCTAAAACTTTAAAAAAATAAAAAATCACTGAGTTCTGATAACTTATTATTATAGAAAATCATTTTGAGACATTTTCCTGAAAAAACTCTCAGATTCTTATATTTTTTTCTAGAGAAAAACCTTTATATTATTCGGGATTTTTTTTCAGAACTACTTTGCTTATTCGATTTCCGTGGCATTATGGACCATCACTGTTTCTTGAACTTTACCAAATCACTTTTTCTTGAACTTTACCTGGGATTCCTTAAAAATCATGTATAATTTTAAAAATTCTGATGCCACATAAACGCTTCGAGTTGACCCTCCTTGTACGGAAAAAAATTATAATATGGGTAAATTTACTACCCCATCTACATTGGTCCTCTGAAGATTTTCGGTGACGCGAAATGAAACATGTTAGGACTTGTCAGTAGATAAAGTCTGCATTAAATTAGCGGATGAAGAAATTTTTTAATTAGTAAATAAAAATTGCAGGATTTTTTGTTTAACAAAAAACAAATGATCTTGAACTTGAACAATCTTGCCAGACTTGGGCGACGTCAATTACATTTTGCAATCGTTCACTTGTGAAATTTTTCTATGTCTTTAATAATATCAGACCTACGCTCACACTTGTGAGCTTAATCGCTTCCTTGGAAAATTTGTAATACCAATTATTAAAAAAAATATATGCAAATGTTCCTACATTTACACAGATTTTGAATAATAATATATTTTAATTGTAGACACAAAGTGTGCAATTATAAGGAATAAGTGCTTATTAGAACATATTACACGTATTTTTGCAGACGTAAATGTGTATACAAGATTTTACACATTTGGTTGGAATTCGGTCTGAACTATTAAAATTTATTTGATAGGATGTTATTTTATTTAATCGATTAATAAAGCAAAAAATACTGTACTGAAATTTAAAAAGAGGGAAAGAACTAAAAACTATCCAGTTATCCAATTATTGGTATTTAAAATCAACTTTTCAAATAAAACTCGGTTAGTAATTGTTTACGGTAGAATCACCCATTTATTCTGTGTTAATACAAGAGAATTGGTACCATCTATCAAATTTTTTAAAAATTTGTCTATAATCAAAAGTGGACACTGCAAACACGGTATTCGCAATGAAATATGACACTAAATTAGAGGTTCAGTAGTACCAACCGTATTGTGGATTGTATTGCTTATAAAGTGTGTTTTTTATAGAGGTACAGAACTTTGAAATGGAATAAAACAAATTTGAATTTTTTAAATTGACATGAAATTTACTTTATTCGAAAGATAATCTTCGGGCATTATAATTTAAATATGACCTCTGGCATATGACCGCCACGGCTGGCTCGGACGTAGTCTTATTTGGAGTTCCAATTTTCGAAGACTTTTTCCAACATTTAAGGCCGTATATTGGCTATAACGCGGCGAATGTTGTCCTCCAAGTGGATAATCGTTTCGGGCTTATCGGTGTAGACTAGCGACTTCACATATCCCCACAAAAATAGTCCAGCGGCGTTAAATAGCACGATCTTGGAGGCCAATTCACGGGTCCGAAGCGTGAAACTATGCGGTTACCAAACGTTTCCTTCAATAAATCAATTGTGGCACGAGCTGTGTGACATGTTGCGCTGTCTTGTCGAAACCACAGCTCCTGCAAATTATGGTTTGTTCAATTGATGAACGAAACAGTCAGTAATCATGGCTCTGTAGCGGTCACCATTGTAATATTTATTTGGAATGTAATATTGGGTTAGGCAACTGAATATTAGCTTTCACGACTAAAAATATAATTTAACATTACGATAGTTGTCGTAACCGCCAGAATTCGTTTGACAATAAATTCGGTGGCCAAAACTGTGACCTTTTTTTGAGTGTAGTGATTTCACAATCATTTTTTAGAGTGTACTTATAAAGGGTCCGCCATCTAACGTTTTTTTTTTCAACTGGTGCTTATTTCGTGAATGGTAACACTTAGCTCATGTCTGCTTTGACAGATAATTAGTTTTATCCTTCCGCTAAACGAATATGGTCCGTATGTTCGTTATCTTGTGAAAAAAGTGAAAGAAACTGGCATCCTCATCGATAAACCAAAGGGTGAAAAGCCAAAAACAGTGCGTACACCCGAGAATATTGCTGCTGTGGCAGAAAGTGTGCGTGAAGCGCCATCAACATCAATTCACCGTCGTTCTCAACAATTGAACATTTCGGAGACATCATTGAGACGAATTTTGCATAAAGACCTTGGTATGACGCCATACAAAGTCCAATTGGTTCAGGAGTTCAAAAAAAAAAAAGTTATTTGGCGGACCCTTTAGTATAGTTGGGCAATATTTTTTGTAAGTATGGGTTTTAATTATTCCGGATACAATTTTTTTAAATATAATACTTTTTAAATCAGCAAAACTTCTTGCTAATTTTAGCACTGGGTTTTGAAAAATTAGTAAAATGTTTTGCTGAATTCAGCAACAAAAATTAGTAAAAAAATTCAGTAATTTGTAAAATGTAAATAGAAAAAATTGTTAGTAAAAAAAATATATATTGTACTAAAAATTAGTACAAAAATAGTAAAGTGAAATTGAAAACCTTTAAAAGATTTTTCTACTAACTTTTTGTCTGAGTTTTGAATTGTAGGCTTATTACCCTAAAATGTTAAAGTACTACGAGTTAAAGTGTTGTTAATCCAAACATATAACCCGCTTTTCTAAAATAAAAAATTGCACAAGTTATTGAAAAATAATATCAGTTTCAAAGGCTTAAAAATTTGAAAAAGATCAATCTTACTTCCGACTTTGTAGTATTTGTATTTATCGGAAGTTGCATATCTCAAGCACTTGTTCATGTCTTCTAAAACAAATAAATAATAAATACTGATAAAAATTAATGAGTTTTGCAATGCAAATAATAATAAACATCTTGACCTTAGCAATATTTATTCAATGTTCCCAAGACCTTCATACAAAAAATAATTATTTGTTCAAAAAAAAAATACAAATAAAATGATAAGAAAATGTTCTGTTATTTCGAAGATGATATTTAATATTTAAGCAGAAGAAAAAATCAAAAACCAACATTGCTAAATAGAAGTACAAAGCGATAGCATTAATTTATAATTCAAATTTAAGACAAGAAATGAAAATGTTTAAAATTATTTTATCATTAACGATAATGATACAGGTAATAAATTCCAATCAAATGTTAATTAAAACTATTTGTTAATAAATACACACAATTTTTTAAGCTCACCTTAGGAGGACCGTTATCATCATCCTCTCTAACTCAAGGATCTATTAATGCAGGAAATGTACAAGTTCCTTTGGAAAATACCAATAACATTATACCACCATCATCCTCTTTACCGGACCCTGAAGAAACTAAACGTGAACAATTAGTTACCTTTACCCTAGAAAAATTAGCAAATCTTGGCAAATCTATGATTGAGCGTAGTGAAGGTATATTTAAGAAAATTTTGCAAGATATACAACAACTGCCAGAAGATATTACGACCGTTGCCACAAAACATAAAGAAAATTTACAAAATTATTTTAAAAAACTCGAGGACTATAAAAAACAAACCGAGGACACCTTAATGGAAACTATGAAAATATATACGGAATTTGCTGAAATTTCTTCAAATTTAGCTGAAGAAAAAGATTTTAAAATGTCGAAACTTTTTGAAAATCAGGGTCTAAGAGAATTTAAATTGGATATGGAAAATGATTTTAAGGACTTTTTTAAACAATTTTCACAAAAGTTTGAGGAATTCTCAAGTGGTCTAAATGCCGCTGAAAAACAAAATGATGAGAAACTATTACAATGGTATCACACTTTTAATAATGAAACGGAATTATTAAAGAAGTTCTCGCAGTTTCCAAAATTTTTTAGAATTTTTATGGAAAGATAAGTTTTAAAAAGTATTTAAAAAAAAAACAATGTTTTAATGTTTAAATTAATCGAATATGATAAATAAAAAAAGGTGTGTCGCCTAAATTGATTGAAGCCCTATGATCCATTTAGGAGTATAGAAGGACAAAATTTAACCGATATTTTTTTAATTGATTGAATCCTTAAGATCTACTCAGGAGTATGGAAGGACACAATTTAGCCTAGGTTGTTGTGGTGATTTTTTTATACAGAAATAGCAGTAGGCAACTAAAATGGAATTAATAAATACAAAAAACCCATCTTTTAAATTCGAATTTATTTCCAAACAACCCAGCAAAACTTTGGTAATGGGTGCGATAAAGTAATGCATTACCTTGTAATGTCTACTCCTTACCTGTATCATTATTTTCCAACAAGAAGTAATGAGTTATCGATAATTGAACACTCATGGATTACCTTGTAATGATACCTCATTACATTTTACATTACATAAAATAATGACTTAATGATCATCAATTACATAATGCATGAATTATAAACGTAAAGTAATTATTAATATATATTTTTGAAAATCTATTTATAGACACATTACTTTGTGATTTTTGTAAGCATGAAAGTAAGGCGAAGCACAACAACTCATTTACATTTTAAGCAATAAAATATTATATGTATCGATAACTTAGTTGGTAGAGTTCTCGCCTAACTAATTGTTAAATACCAGAGATCCCAAGTTCGAATCCCAGCATGACCACGTAATTTATTTAACAAAAAAAAAAATTTTTATTTATTTAATTAAAAAAAATATCTGTAACAAAAAAATTTGTATACATTTTTTTATGAAAATCTATTTATAGACACATTACTTTTTCCCACCATATAACCATATAAGTAACCAGTTACTTTACCCCCACAAGGTAATGAGTTCACCCATTACTTTGAGGTTCATCGCCTGTAAAATTTATCAGTGAAGTCAGATGTAATGTAATGCGTGAAGCCCTATGTCGATACATTTACTTTACCCATGATTTGGTAATGTGTGGTTTTGCTGGAAGTGTTGCTTTCAAATGTTTGTGAATTGTAGTTCTTCATGTAAAAAATCTTTAAAAGCAAACATTTTTTAGAGTAAATTTAAGAGGAAAAAAGAAAACTGTCTACAACCGGTTCTATGCAACCGGTGATTCAAAAATTTAACGGACACTGGGGAAATATCAGACTGCCGCGGTTTCGATCCAAGGACTCGTCAGTGGTTATTTTAAATAATAAAACAATTAACAAAACTGTGTTTGTATTTACAACTCACCATTGTTGGGGCCGATTAAAACTTTTTTTTTGCTATTTTCAGAAAGGCTCCCAGTCCCAGTGTAGAAACGTTAAAGACATGACATTACTTATCTCACTACCAGTAATAACACCAGCTTACTCTAGGCAGTACTTTAACATAAATAATAAGGACTTACTTATAATACTGTACAACACCAAAAAAAAAAAATAGCAAGGTTCGACAACGGATTCTGGTATAGGGGTCCAAAAAAAAATATACGAGTATCGGTGTTATGAAAGTTTACGTCAGAATTTAATTTTAGGGGGGGTTGGATTTTCTTCCCTTTTCCACATTCTTATGGTGAATCGGCATAAAAAACTATGTGACACTTACATTTTAGGTATAAAATGTGTTAAGCAGATTTATGTAAAAAATTACGAGCAATATTTGTGTGAATAGTTTATCCCTCTAATGCCCGTAATTTCAAGCAATATATACCTACCGGTGCTTAGATACCTACCCGATTTTGTTCGTGTACACGGTAGGTATCTAAGCACCAGTAGGTATATATTGCTTGAAATTACGGCCATAACTACTCAATGTATGTGTCTTTTCTGTCCCTTTCGTTGCAAGGCAGAAAAATACCCATAAAACGGTGATATAACAGGTTAAAAATTTTGTCATAAAATTCTATTAGATGTCTTTTATAGTCTCTGACCAACGCTCAAAATTCAACTTGAGCGCGAGAAATAAGTCAAAACTTAAAAAGCGTTTAAGGGTTAATTTCGTACTTATTCAGAGTTGCCGCTGAGTGAAAGAAAGGATTAATTTTTGAAGAAGAATATCGTATTATTGGCATACCGTGTTCCAATTTGTGGTCATGTTTAACTCTACGAATTCCATACGTTTGATTTTGTGTCTTTCTAAAAGTCATGGAGTTACGTTGCTCACATTGGGTTAAACTAGGGCAATGAGCTCTCTGCAGCTTATGGTATCATCACAATCATTTAAAAAAATGTAGTTCAAAAGTCTGTTAAACGGGTTCCAATTTAGTTGCACTAACTTTTTGTGGTGTTTTCGTTTAATCAGTCCCAGTTAAATAGTAAAATGCAAATAACAGATTTTAGAACAACTTATACTGTATTATAATAGGTTCTAATTTATGTTCTACAACCGATTCTTTTTGTATGGAGTTTGTCATATTTGCAATAGGTTCTTTAACTCCAAACAAGAACAGGTTGTCTTAGAGCCGGTTCTAGAATCATTTATAGAACTGGTTCTGGGACAGCGAAACATTACATTTTGACTTTCAGTAACCTGTTCAAGAACCGGTTCTATGCAACCGGTGGTAAATAAAACTGTTCCGAAATAGATTCATATGCAACCAATTCTATAAAATGTTGCTGGGTTATTCAGCTGAAGTTATTATTAGGGCAAGGAATTTCATGCAAATATTAAGGAAAATAGGTGCTTAAAATATACAGTAAAGAATTTAAAATATGGGCTTAAATATGTATTTAAATCGAAATATGCACAAAAAATCAAGCAATATGTCCTCAAAATGCAAAAATATGCACTAAACATCAAAAAAATATGCATGTTAAATTTTTGGATTTTTAAAACTCGATTTATTACCCGATATTGTTGGTTTATAAATGAGATCCAATATAAATGTCTAACAAATGACAGACATAGATGCTATGTTTGGTGTTACAATTGTTTTCTTTTGTTATTAAAAAAAATGTAATATTAATTTTTACAAAATATACAAAAATATGCAATTAAGATGAAAATATGCACAAAATATGCACAAAAAACGCTAAAATATGCATTCATATCAAAATATGCTAAAATGTGCATTTATAACAAAATATGCAATAACAAATCGATGCCATTTTGATGCTAATTCCCTAATATATTGTCAAAATGTATTTTGTGCTACTGACTACTAACATGCGTTTGCATGAAATTCCTTGACCTAGTCATGAACAAATTTCATCCGTATTGGAGCTAATTTGTCCACCTAAAATTTAGGAATTCGTGATTCTCAAATTTACAAATTTTGCCAGTTAATTTTAACCACAACTGTTTTCAAGCCATTGCTTTTCTTGTGTCTCCGCTATCATTATCATTTGTAATTGGCCTCATTTTAATATTTATTTAAATTTTATAATCACAAACTAGGCTTTATCTCGGTTACTAAGCGAAATAGAGCAAAATGAACCGAGAATAGTTTCTCCGTACTTATTTAGTACTCTTTATTATCTACCAGAGTAAAAATAATATTATAAATTCGTATACAATGTAATCCAGTTTTATAAAATTTAATAAAGTTAAGTATGACATCACGTATAGTAAGATACAATTTTACTTACCAATGTAATTTTTCGCAAAATGGCACATTTAATTGTATGTATCTTACAATATACGTTATTAGACGGGCAATATACCATTGGATTGGCGGACTTAAATTAATATATGGGATTCAACAATGCAATGTATTGCCCCATTTTAAAAAAATATTGTTTTATTTTAAGTTAGCGATAAAGTGACGTTTTTGTTTTAAAATCCATAACATCCTTCTTAAAATTTAAATAAAAACTGGAAAATTTCCATTGTATTCAAATAAAATTCAAATTAAATTATCTTAAATGGACATACAAATTTTGATTCTTAAGCATATGAAATCATAATTTATTTTTTACGTTTAATTTAAATTGGACTCTTAAGCCTTTGACGACGAATGGTTGATATAAGTTCTATTTTTGGTTTTTGTCGTACTAGCTGCACTTTCCAAAAGGTTTTTCGACAAAGAATAAATGCAGTTTTCAGATCATACCAACATCTTGTACCAATATGTTGTCTCGAACGCTATTGCTCATAGAGGATCACACTTTCGATTGGACGTGGTCCAATCCTTCAAGTTCCACTTCCACACACTCTTTACAATATGAGACATACACTTAGGAAATTATGTTGGTAAAGACGACAGCAATTGCAGTCAAAAACAAATGAAATTTCATTTAAAAAAAGGACGACTTACATTTCATTAAATTCAACTTACATTGTCATTTGTTTTTTAATGTTCAACAAATGACTAACAATTGTAGTAAAAATGAACCACATGGTAGTAAAAAATAAACCAAAATTTTTTTTTTTTATTTTTTTAAATAACAAAAAACAACTGTAAAAAATGAATGAAAAATCATAAAACAGTCATTTGATGTGAGTTATTTTTTAAATAAACTACAAGGTTAGTTAAATTTTTTATTCGTTCTACAAATGACTTACATTTACATTAAAAATAATGAAACTGTATTACAACCCAAACAACTACATATTTTTAAAGCAGAAGTTCCCTGAGTGTATATATCGCATTGGTCGTCAGATATAAAAAAACAGTAGATTTTGTTAATTTTTAAATTTTTTGTTTGTATAAAAATTTAAGAAATTTTGTTAGATTTAATTTATAACAAGTGTTATTTTCTATACAAAAACAAATTAATTTTAAGCCTTAAACGTGAGATTGGCAGCTAAAAAAAGATGAGTGTCTCCTTTTTTTTTTTATTCTCTACAACATATCCAAAGGTCATTAAAATCTGGGGGTTCGGGTCAGGATACCTCCCTTGTTAGCCATTTTTAGGCTGTAAACAATTTTTTCTTTAAGTCTTGCGACGTTGTTCTGCATTTAATGGGACGATATGTTACTCTAGTAAAATTTATAGCAAACACTATCATAATTTTTATGTTCTTAAACATTTATCGCATGTGAACTAAACAATAAACAACCAATAAAATATAAAAACAATTTATTTCTATATGTTACGATATATTTTATACTTTGTTTAACAACAATGTTAATGATGTGAACTTTTGCAAAAAAAAACCCAAAAACTAAACACCCCGTTACCCTCAAACACTATAGTTTTAAAACATGAAAGGAATAGTTGTAGTCAATGAAAAAGAATTTTCAATACCCTTTTTATATTAAATAGAATACAAAATTCCAATACAGAATACAAAAAACTGCAAATAAAGTCCGCGAAAAAAAGATTTCGCAATAACGAAACATAAATAGCTTAACAAAATTCAAGTGAATGCTATTGCACATTTCAAATTTGTATATAAAACTTAATCAACTAGTTAATCCTAACAGGTAATGAGTAATAGTTAGTCTAACTTTTCAACCGCTTACTATTTCTAAACAAATCTGCCTTCATATACTAATTGTCTGCAACTCTGTGTTTTGATATACACCAGCCAGTGTGTTAAGAATAGCCTATGGAGAAAAGGACCGGTTCTGCGTGTGCCACAAGATCGGTCCCTTCGTGCCAGAGACCGGTCCTCTGCTAAAACCCTACCCTATGTAAACAACTGGCAACTTTAACATTGGCTTGTTATAGGAGGGGGTCATTTGTCCTCCTTTAAACCACATAGTGGCATGCCTCAGGACTAACAAAAGATGACCATACCACAAGACTGTCGCAAAAGGGCCATGTCGTATAAAATAAACGAAAACTAAACAGCTTCCAATGGGTAAAATTCTGGTCAACTGGCTTTTTCTTGTTAATAAGCATTCTGGTTAAGTGGTATGTCCTCCCTTTACCAGTCACAGGAATGGTAATTTTAGGACAATTGATACTGCTTAACCCACTTTAGTATTAAATTATACCAGTCCTGTGAAAAGTCCTTCTTTAACTAGTCACTTTTAGGTCAATTGACTCCTCCTTCCCCATAGGGTAATAACTCAATATCTATTTATTTATTCTCCACATATTTTTGGAAAAACGAATCTAATTAGGTATAAAGGTATGATAATTTGTCCGCTTCATAATCATAGGAGTCCAACTTTTTGACCCCGCTATATCTATTACAATCTCAAATGTTATAGGAGAAGGTCATTGGCTCACTTTTGCACCAAGACCCCGATGTACTTTTATTATAGAGCTAAGAACTTTTTTGCTATTTAATAATTATGTGGGGTAATTATGCTAATTTTCAGTAAGGAAATCAACTGATCAAAAAAATAATTAAAAATTGTTTCCTTAAAATTCGTTTCGTTTGCAAGCGAAATAAACCTGCAAAAATGGCGGAAAAAGCTACTAAAAATTAGTTAAAAAGGAGCTTGCAGAGAAAAACTGCAAAATTTAGCAGATTTTTTGCTTAATAATAATGAAATAAGAGCAGCAAAAATAAATCTGTTAACTTAACAAAGTCTTAGTTTTGATATTAGTTAATTGAAAATATCATTTTACTCTGAAAAATTAGCAAAAACTTTCACTAAATATTTATAGACTCCAAATATCAAACAAAAACTGTAATATTAACAAAATTGTTCCTATCTTTACCTCAAATTTAGTAGAATGCAAATAACAGTTTATTTTGCTAAATTCAACAGAAATTTTTGCCTAAAATTGTAAAATGCTGATTTCATAATGGCAGACTTTTAATTGCATTAAAAAAATATTTTACATTTTTTAAATGATTTTTTGTCTACTAATAATTAGTAAATGTTTTTGCTGATTTTGTTTTTGATTATTTTGTTAATTTCAGATTAACTAAAATTTGGCTCAGATATGACTAAATATTAATAAATTCAACAGATTTATTTTTGCTATTCTTATATAACTAATATTTAGTAAAAAAAAAAAATCTGCTAATTTTAGCAGTTTTTTCTACAAGCTCATTTTTAACTATTTTGACAGGTTTTTATTACGAGTGTATGCGAGTGTATACGAGTGTATGTTTTATTACCAATTAAATAAAAAATACTGAAAACATAACACTTTTTCAGTAAAATCTCTAAAATATATTTATTTTAAATAGTACAATAAATTATTATTCGGGGAGGCTTTCTTCGTTTGGCTCTGAACTTTAAGAAAAATCAGCGATAACCCAAACAAAAAAACTATATAAAGATAGATTTTTCGATAACAAGTGGATTCAAACACAATTTTTTGGAAAAATACTACTTAATATTACAACATTTTACATGCTATTATGACACTTTATCCATTATATACACCAAATTAAGAATCAATAACTCCGGATCAATAAGTCCGTGACTTTGCAAAAAAAAATTAATTTTTCAACATAATCTCCTGTTAGCTCAATACACTTAGTCCAACGTTTCTTCAATTTTTGTATCCCTTCCAAAAAAAATAGGATTTTTCGAGGTCCATAAAATAGGCATTTCATGGCCATATGGGGTCGATTTTTCTTTAAATCCTCGTTAAAATCGGTCCAATAAGTTGGCATAATATTCGCCGTTTATTGTTTTTCCCTTTTTAAGGTAATCGATGTGGATTATCCCGCGTGCATCCCAAAAAACTGTTGCCTTCACCTTATTGGCCACGATTAAGTTTAAGGTCAATTGAAAGCAAACGCGGCACCCATCTTCCAGACAGCTTTCTTAAACCCAACTGATCATTTAAAAATCGAAACAACACTGCCATATGAAATGCCTATGGCATCAACAATCTCTCGCACTTTTACTCTTCGATCGGCCATTTTCGGGTGTATTGACCTTAATTGGCCGTCCAGAACGTTCAGCGTCATTTGTATTTGTGCGACCACATCGAAAGTCAGTAAACCACTTTTTTACCATTGATTTTTTTTGATTGACGTTTTTTTTCGCAAAAAGTAATGTTTTATTAGCACTCGAAATTCACTTTTTTCCATTTTTTAAAAAATCCACGAGGTTGTATATTTTGAACAGCTGTTAAACGCAAAGTAAAAGACTGAACTTGCTCAAAATTTGACAGTATTCTACTAATAGGTGGTACTTGATGGGAGCAGTTTTGAATTGCATATAACTATGAGGGAATTTCGAAAAGTCACGCACTTATTGATCCGCCCTCGTATGGTGTCACTGAATAATGTTTTTCTTTGGAAATATGTGTTTACGCATCGATTTCGAATGTTAATTACATTTGTTCTACATAAAGGGAATTTAAATAAACTAAGCATGCAATAATCCCTAGTCCATCGATGTATTTTTTCAAACTCCAGAGAAAAATGCTGAAAATCGTAACAAAGGATATTTATTTGTTCTACTAAAAATATATAAATAGTTTGTTTCTCATTGGAAAAACGTGTATGTTTTTACTAGCTTTTATTGAATTGCAATAATAAATGAATATTACCTCACATTTAAACTCTTATTTTAAACAAGGTTTGGGCATATTTGGTCTAAAAACGCTTATTAAGGATATATTTCTACCTAGTATCCTGGTCGGTTAAATGTTGAAATTTAATTACGTTGTGACTGAAATGTTCTAGTTGCCCTATATATTTATTAGTATAATAAGAAAGTCAACAATTCCTGTAACAGAAGTACAGTTTTTTTTTTATATGGGCTTTGGTTGTGCAAATACTTTGAAGATTGTTTGGAGAACAGGGGGGTAAAACGGGCTGTAACCTCTGCATACCTTTTATACCTAAAGTATGCGCCTCAAATAAACGTTAGTACATATTTTTCTCCTTTTTAACTTTTTTTGCGATTGATTTAATTAGTTTTTTATGCATCAGACCATGTTTAAAATGTTGTCAGATATCAAAATTTTTTTGCATTTGTCGCAATCTATTGCGTAGTTAGTTCACAATAATAATAAAAATCAAGTGCTTGAAAAATTTATTTAAACTTGTTCGCATAATCAATTAACATTACCGATTTTCTGTGCTTGGTTGATATATAACCTGATCAAAACTTTGAGTTTCTTGTGGGTTTCGTGTGGGTTATTAAAAATAAGTGTTTTCCAATTGTAAAAGTAACATTTTAATTTTGATCGCAAACCTGACAATTTAAGATGAGATGTTATTTAAACTTTTCGAAATAATTCAAGTTGGATTTAAAAAAAAAATCGCAAAAGAATTACACGTATCAAGTCAGTTTGTTACAAATGTGGCTCAATAAATAAACCTAGGAACTCTTCCTAGGCCAAAAAGGTTGGAGAAGATTTTTAAAGATGATGTAAAGCTTTCTGGCCGTGATGTAGCACGAGGCGTGCAATGTTCCAAACATTTTGTGTGCCAAGTTAAAAAAATTATTGGGCTTAGTACATTTAAAATACAAAACGTTCCGGATAGGAATGCTAAGAAGAATAATGAAGTTAAAAAAACGAGAAAAACTACTAAAAAAAAAATTTTTTTTTCAAAAGTTCTCAAATCCATTTAAATCTTTAGATATAAGAAAACTCACAACAGAAATTGCTTATGGGAGGCATACCAGAAAAATAAAAAAATTTTATTAAACTCTTAATTTTTTATGGAATGGTACAGAATATAAATCTGTATAAAATTTGAATCACTAAAATATGGTATTTTAAAATATCGCTTAACTTAGTCTCTATTGATGTAAGTTTTTGTGTGTTAATGTTTATTTGGGATCACAATTTAATTTGATTCTTGTTTCCAAAAATATTTGGAGATTAAATACGTATTGAGTTTTAATTTTGTAACGTTGGCTCACTTTTGCTCCACAGTGTAATTTCGGTTGGCAACGATTAAATACATACATACAAAGTCGAAAAAAATTAAATTAATTATAAGCCGCCGCAATAAAATGTTGGCAAAATTTTTGCTAACGCCGACATCAGCTTATGCCGGATCACTATCGGCTCCACCATGTTATTTGTCAATGGTAATTAACAGTCAAATTTAACACTCGTGGCTATTAAGTTAAACTTTTAACTATATCAAGTAGATTAATTACACTGTCTCAAGACCCTATTAAACTGTAAAAATCGTCATTTTTGTGCTCATTAAAAACTTACAATTATTATTGAGTCGAATTAAAAAATTTGTTTTTAGAGTAAGTTCGGGTAATGTGGAATACCTATTTTTTTTGAGTCGATTAAAAAAATGTGTTGTTAGAGTAAGTTCGGCTAATGTGGAATACCTATTTTATTGTTGTAGTTTTCCGCCAAAGTTTTAACAATAAATTTACTAAGTCGATGTTAACATATAACTTAATTTGTTGTCGAACTGTGTTCATAACAAAAATACATTATCTTCATTTAAACAAAAAAAAGTTATAAACGAAAACGCTTAGGTACCCAAAAAGTATGTATGCTTAAACATGGATTGTAATGTGGAGTGCCTAGTCGGGTAATGTGGAATACTATTCCAAACACATACCATAATTGAGACTAGTTAATTGAATGGACCAATTAATTAAAGATTTAATGGACTTTGCTTGATGTCAATGGTAATTAAATTTTTTGGCATAACAGTTGCTTAAAAAATTAAAAATTAATTTTTGTTTTAATTGGCATTGATCAATGCCAATGTCTTTAACAGAAAATTATAATTGATCATTATAATTATTTGTAACAATTGCCTACAAAAAAAATATTTCCAAACTTAGAAAAAAATCGTTTATGTGCGCGCTAATTTTAAAAATATTCAGTACTTTATTTTTTTTTTTTTTTTTTTTTAAAGAGAGGCAACACTCAGGAAATACATCCTATATTTAGTGTGTTGCTTTCTTTGGAAAGGGATAGTATAGAGATGAAAGGTGGGGAAAGATGAAGGGCTTCAGACATGGCAACACTGTAATTGCGCGAGATGATAAGTCTTAGAACAGTTGTTGCTCGCCACCTGATGGAGAGTTGGCGAACTTATTGAAGCTTTTTGGTTCATAGCCCTGATTCATTATTTTACTTCGGTGGGGTTAATTGCTATGGGAACACCGAAGGTGGGCACTGCGATACGTATGAGGGATAGAAAAAACTCATACATATTATTTTGATGTTGCCGGCACCGGGGATCGAACCCGGGACCTTCTGTGTAAAAGTCCAACGCGCTAACCATTACACCGCAACGCCCATACTTACTTCAAAACATAAAATAATGACTTACCGATCAACAATTACATAATGCATGAATTATGAACGTAAAGTAATTATTAATATATATTTTTAAAATCTATTTATAGACACATTCCTTTGTGATTTTTTTTAAGCATGAGGGTAAGGTGTATATTTTTGATATCACGAACGAAAACACGAAGCACAACAACTCATTTACATTTTAAGCAATAAAATATTAAATGTATCGATAACTCAGTAGGTAGAGTTCTCGCCTAACTAATTTTTAAATACCAGAGTCCCCAGGTTTGAATCCCATCATGACCACGTTATTTATTTAATAAAGAAAAAAAAAGTTATTATAACCAGGGCTGTCAGATATGGCAATTTCTCGCCAAACATGGCGATTTTGAAACGTGTTTGTCGTCAAGATTTTCCATATGGCGACATGTCGATTTATGATGTAACTGGCGATTTTCTGGCTATTTTCACCATTTATATTATTTCAGTGATTTTTTAAATAGTTTGTCTTTTTTGTTATCATTACTAATTAAAAAAAAAAATAGTCTGGTAACCTTATTTGCATTGATTTTTGTTTTGTTTATAATTTTAAGTGAATTTCATATTTAGTGGCAAAACGACATCAAAAGTCATGTCATGTCGTATGACATATGAACTTCCTGTTCATAAATTGGAATAGTTATTTTAATAACGAAATTCCAACAAATTTACTTGATTTTTGGCCAAAAGTGTTTGATTAATTGGTTCAAGAACATAAAGGGTCCGCCATCTAACGTTTTTTTTTTCAACCTAGTGCTTATTTCGTGAATGGTAACACTGAGCTCATGTCTGATTTGACAGATAATTAGTTTTATCCTTCCGCTGAACGAATATGTTCCGTATGTTCGTTATCTTGTGAAAAAAGTGAAAGAAACTGGCATCCTCATCGATAAACCAAAGCGTGGAAAGCCAAAAACAGTGCGTACACCCGAGAATATTGCTGCTGTGGCAGAAAGTGTGCGTGAAGCGCCATCAACATCAATTCACCGGCGTGAACATTTCGGAGACATCATTGAGACGAATTTTGCATAAAGACCTTGGTATGACGCCATACAATTCCAATTGGTTCAGGAGTTCAAAAAAAAAAGTTATTTGGCGGACCCTTTATATATGTAAATGCGTATATATTTTGCTAAATTACAATAAGTATGCAAAGTTCCCAATATTTATTAATTAAATAAAAAAAAATAACAAAAACTAAACTAAATTTACTTTTGGCGATTTTTTTAGTTTTTTTTTTATCAGTTTTTGGCGATTTTTGACTTAAATATTGTTCTAGCTTTTTTTTTGTGTAAACAAAATTTTATTTTTTTAAATAAAAAATTAAGCAAAAACTGAACAAATTTAACTTTTGGTGATTTTTGGCGACTTTTGGCGATTTTTGACATCCGGTTTGGCGATGGAGCTCAAAAAAATCTGACAACCCTTATTATAACTGTAAAAAAAAATTTTATGCATTTTTTTTATGAAAATCTATTTATAGACACATTACTTTTTAACACTATGTAACCATATAAGTAACCAGTTACTTACCCCTTAAAGGTAATGAGTTCACCCATTACTTTTAGGCTCATCGCCTGTAAAATTCATCAGTGAAGTAAGGTGTAGTGTAATGCGTGAAGGCCTATGGCGATACATTACTTTGCTCATTATTTGGTAATGTGTTGGTTTTGCTGGGGAGTATATTATATATATAAAATATTATTAAGAGCTGATCCATCATGACTATAATACGTTACTAAACAAGAATAAATTGTTTATAACTGATAAAACTTGCATAAAATAGCCAATACTTTTGAAATTAGACCTAAATTTAAAAATTTCTTCGGTTTTTCCTAAACAAAACACTTTTTATAAACAATTATTTTTTTGTTCATATTTAATAAAACTTTTAATGGCGGAAGGAACAAAAGTTATGAAAAACCATATATACCATATTCCTTTGAAGGAGCTTATTCTGACAAGAAAAAAGAAATATTATGACAAATCAAAATAAATATTAAAATAACAAGGCTTCAAATAAATAACAACATATGAACTGGTAAAAAGTTCTCATAACAATAAAACAAACTCCCTAAAAAAGTATACATGTTCACCATGAACTTTATAATGTTCTGAAATTAGTTGCTTTTTAATATTCATATCAAACGTTACTAAAGCCAAAAGGAAACTTTTTTCATAAAGAAAAAAAATTAAATAAAATCACTAGAGAGCATAGTAAGGAAAAAATTAATTAATAAAATATTTAACGAAAAACAAGTTGTTATATATTTTTTTTTTTTAATTCATTTTCATCTTTTTCTTTTACTTTTGCAGTTTTAATTCACCCCGTATAAGTGCTGCTTTGGAACGTCTCATGGGCACAAATGTCGTACGTTTAACTGATCGCAATTATATGAAAGAACTGCGGGAACGCATTGAAGATGACTATCGTGCAAATTTACAAAAACGTATTAAAGCTAGAGAGGTGAGTAAATTTTAAATCAATTATAACCCTTTCTATACCCTTGTACTCTACAGTGTACACATTAGAAAAAAAAAAACTCGTAAAAAATACAATAAAGCAATATAACTTTATACTTTGCTTTAAATATTTTCATTGAGATATTGGTCATTGAAAAAAATTAGTATATGCCATAAACTGCTCATCAGGGCAATATAGTCACGATATTTGTTAACAAAGTCCGATATTTTTAACCAGCCTTTATTTTCGAAAAAGGGGTGTTTGGTGTATCTCCTAAATTAACAAGTCATCTAATGCCCAGATGAAAATCAAACAAAGTATTTTTTGTTATTCGAAAGTTTAAGTGGTAAAAATGGGCTGAGAAATTAAAAAAAAAAATGATTTTCTGACCGATTTTTTGTAGGGTAAGAGGGTGTGGTTGCATCTACAGTGGTGTTCAAAACATTTGCAACTGAAATCATGGTTTAGGTAATTATACTTTGTTTGAACAAAAAGATTTGTGGTATAAGTTTTTGTTTTTTTTTCATTAAATTCAGTTGTAGCGTAGCCATTATTTTTTGTAACTTCTGAACGCCTCTTAGGCATTGAGGCAATGAGCTTTTTAATATAATCGTCAGAAATTTCATTCCACTGCTTCTCCAACTCGACGAAAAGTTCATCACCATTTCGGAATACTTTATTACCGATATTCCGTTTTACAATCATCCACATGTTCTCAATCGGGTTGAGATCGTGAGATTGAGCCGGCCACGACATGATATTAATTTCATTTTCCTGTAGCCAAACTTTTACAACCCCCGCCGTGTGTGTTGGGTCATTGTCGTGCTTTAAGGTCCTTGAGAGTGGCATTTCCATTCAACATACGGAAGGCATATCTCAACTCAAAGATCTCTATAGATTGTGGCCGTCATTGCGCTAGTAATGCGGTAAATTGGGCCAATCCCATTTCCTGAAAAACTCCCCCACACCATAATGTTTCCACCTCCGTGCTTCACTGTGTATCTGGGATTAAACTTTTCGCCTCGTGGTCTTCGAATATTGGCTCTTTCATCTGATCCCCGGAGGTTGAATTTAGACTCATCTGACCACAATACATTTTTCCATTGCTGTTGAGTCCAGTTCAAATGGGTGCGTGCAAAGTCAAGCCGAGCTTTTCGGTTTTTTTTCCGACACAAACGGTTTTTTTTTGTACATCTATAACTTCTAAGACCATATTCTCGGGCTCTTCTTTTAATGGTGGGAAGACTGGCATCTATTAAAAGTTCAGTTTTAGCTTCTCTGGGAACTGCTTTGAGATATTTCGTAAAAAATTCTTGATTTTCCAATCTTCTCTTACAGTTGTAATACAGGGTCTTCCACCTTTCTAAGTTGTGTGGATGTTACCACTATTAACAATGCGGCAAATCGTTGATTTTGGAACGGAGTACTTTATAGAGATTTCTTTTTGGGAAAGTCCATTTTGAAAATCATTTAAAACTTTTGATTTAAAATCAGAATTGTATTTATTTCCTGCCATTTTTTCAACAATTATTCTTACGATCTTTATGCTTCCAACATCTTATTACAACTATTAAAGAACAATAATTATAATAAATTTGTTTAAAAAATGTAAAGGCCGGAATCTCATATTAAAAAGGAATTCGATTACCGTTATATCCTAGCATTTGTTAGTATAAATTGTTTCGTTAAGAGTAAGAATAATGAGAGTTGCAAATGTTTTGAACACCTGAAAACAACAAATGCGATCTCAGTTCCAAATGTTTTGACCACTACTGTATGTGAAATTTCTTTCTTTCAAAATAGAAATATATCCACAACCAAGAAGTCGGTAGTGAAATGGTTAAGTTTATTTATTCCTGCGTGGAATGAATGCGTCGGGGAGGGGCACCAAAGGACCTATTCCGTGACTAGTTAAATCGGGACTTATCTTAGGACTTCAAAGAGGGCCAGAGGAGCCGGTTTTTGTGGCCAAAATTCGTTTTTGGGAATTGATCAAAATCAATAATGCCAGTGGTGTGCTAAGTTGTTATTGAAGCAGTTCCAGTAAGATTTTCTTGGCAAAAGTTGACTACTCCAAGTAAATTATAAAATCTAAATTACAGGTTGCAGAACAACTTATAATGTATTGTAATAGGTTCTACATTCTGATCTGCAGCCGATTCTTTTGTATGGAGTTTGTCCTATTTGCAATATGTTCTTTAGAACTGGTTCTAGAACCAGTAACATAACTGGTTCTGGGACAGTGAAAACTTATATATTTTATTCCAGGAAGCTGTTGTAGAACCGATTCCATGTAACCGGTGTTAAAAGAAGCTGTTCTAGAACAGGAAAAATATTAAATGTCTTCTAAATGAAATTCTTGACCTTATTCGTTAAGTTTTTAAAAAATAAGTAAAAAAGCATCTTCTGTTAAATAATTATTTTGGCATTTACGTCTTTTTGGCGCTTAGGGCTCGATATTTAATTCCAAAATTTATATTTCTTGTCCCACTAGTTTTTTGTAAATTCGTCTAGAAGTTTTATATAAAAAGTTTAATAGTTTCACACAAAATTTTAGACGTATTCTTTAGTTTATTTTTATACAATGAGGCAATAAGCATTTTATTGAAACAAATTTCTAATTAGATTTAATTAAATTTAAGAATTTTAAATTAAAATTAAAGTCAAAAACTAAAACATATCAATTAAAATTATAAAAATAATACTATTTGAATTTCAAATACATATTTTTTGTAGTTTAATTTTAATTTTTAATTAGGAATAATACACACAGAAAAAAATTAGCTGTTTGCCAACTGAAGTTCGGTTGCTACGGCTCAAATTCGGTTATTACGAATTTCAGACGGTTGGCATAACTTTTCATTAGTTTTCATAACAAAGTTCGGTTAATTTAACTAAATTTTCATTGCAACACCTAAAACAATCAGAAATGTAATGGAAATATCATTGTATTAACTGAATTTATAAGTTGTTACCAATAATAAACACATTTCAAATTTGTTGGCACTTTATTTCTTTGTGTGTATGAAAAAAAAAACAATTGATAACAATCTTCAACAAAATTTCTATTTTTATTTTTCTTACACATGGAAAAATATGTACGTCAAACTAGAGACCACAAATATTTAAACTGCGTTTTCAGTTTTTCGCCATTACGTCAAAATTTCTTTTAAACGGATTTTATAGTTTAAATATTAAAATACTTTTACTCGTTTTATAGATGTCAATTAGGGTATCAAATCAAAGGAGAGAGAGAACCTTTGCTGTTTTCTAAAAAATATTGGTAATAAGTTTTAGCGATTAAAAATTTCACAAATGTATTTTTTTGCAAATTTAATCCTTCAATATCGTTTATGATTCTAAATTCGCAACGAACACTCAAGTAGTGTTGTTAAGTTTTGCCTAGATTAATGGACATCTTTCTAAGCACTTTGGTATTAAAAATAAGCAGTTTAAAAGTTACACACTGAGAAAAATGTAGCTATTTGCCAAATAAAATTTAGTTATTACGACTGAAAATCGGTTGGTACAACTGAATATTGGCTTTCGCGACGAAATTGGGTTAACACAACTGAATTCTAGTCGCAACAACCAAAATATTCAGAAATCACATTTGAATACGGTTGAACTAACCGAATGTATTAGTTGTAGCCACCAAAGTACATTTTTTAATTCGGTTGGCACTTTATATTTCTGTGTGTATGAGTGAAAATGTGAGTGAACCTCGATATGTTGCGTGTAAATTGGTGTATTTCAGTACAAATCTATTTTTAAGTGTCTGGAGAACATCATATTTTTATTTAACAGTCGCTAGAGGTGAATAATATCTTATTTTCACCACAGATATTGTTCTTCATCTCAATAATATAATGTTTGTTTATTTTAATTTTTATGTTATTTGTAACAAAAGGACATACTTTGTTAAGTACCCTGTATAGGAACGCATTGCCATAGAAGTGGTTACATAAGTACATAAAGGGTCCGCCAAATAACTTTTCTTTTTTTTAAAAATGCTATAAAAAAAACTACTGAATATTTTCTCAAATTTCTTTTTCTATTTGAAAGTACAATCCTTCCGGTTAATAATGGAAAATAATTTCATTCAAATGGCTGCCTCGGCTGGCCATGCAGTAGCCTACACGATCGGTCCAATTTTAAGCACATTATCGGTGAATTGATGTTGATAGCGCTTCACGCGCACTTTCTGCCACAGCAGCAATATTCTCGGGTGTACGCACTGTTTTTGGCTTTTCACGCTTTGGTTTATCGATGAGGATGCCAGTTTCTTTCACTTATTCACAAGATAACGAACATACGGAGCTGACGGTGCTTCTCTTCTTCCATCCGTACGCAATTTTCGCACACATTCTGCAACATTACCACGATTTTCAAAGTAATGTCGCAATATTTCCCAGCGTTGTTCAAGCGTATACACAACCATATTCGTTCAGCGGAAGGATAAAACTAATTATCTGTCAAATCAGACATGAGCTAAGTGTTACCATTTAAGAAATAAGCACTAGTTGAAAAAAAAACTTTAGATGGCGGACCCTTTATTTGTATTGGCAAGTACTTACAATTATCAGTACACATCTCATTACTTTTATATGGGAATGTCACTCAAAATAATGACATACATTATTAAACACTCTACTAAAAGTAGAGAAATGTGTAGTTACCTATATTAGTCTAAAAATAACTTTAATAAAGCATTATTTTTTAATGAATTTTTTTTCCAATAAAATGTAGCCACACGAGATTCAGCCGCTCTACCATCTAAGCTATCTTGACATGTTACACTTGACAGATAGAAACATAAATGAATTGCTTGCACAAAATGGCATTACTTTCCAGCTTACAAAAAGTCAAATATATATGTACTTACTGGAAATGGAAAATAATGAGTCTAAAATAGACTTTCAACAAATTTTTAGATTATTACTTTATATTTACAAAAAATGATACAAAGAAGTGCGTATGGGTATTGAAATAATAGTAAGAATTAACTAGTTAGTAGGTCCATATTATTTATATTAAAATAATGAAGAGAGCAAGCTGGTGTCATTAGTGGTAGAAAAGTAATGACATGTCATTACCGTTTCTACACTGGGTATTAATATATATTTTTTGCTTTGTACTTCACTAATTTTTGAACTTGTCTTGATATAAAAGTTAAACTTTTATCATAATTAGGAATTTGTAGCCATAAATAATTTATTGCCTTCTAATTACATCAATAATTTATCTTTTGTGAAAAATTCCTATTGATTTTTGTTTATATAAAAAAATCTTTAATTTTTGGTAAAAATAAACAAGAAAGGTCAGATTGATGCAATTTAGATATATTTATCAGTATATTCAAGCAGATTTTATTTTAGACAAATTTATAAAAATTACGACGGATATTGAAGGATTAAATTTTTTAATGACATTTTTGATCTTAAAAAATATAATCAATATTTTTTTTTGTAATTTCTTACCTCTTCACCTCACCTCTCACCCCTCATTTTTGTGGTTTCTCACCTTTCATTTGATAGCAATATTTAAGTTATATCATAAGTACAAGTAAAGGGTATTTCTTATAAAAGTATAGAACTTTGAAATGGAATAAAACAAAGATGAATTTTTTATATTGACATGAAATTTACTTTATTCGAAAGATAATCTTCTGGCATTATAATATAAATATGACTTCTGGCATATGACCGCCACTGCTGGCTCTGACGTAGTCTTCTGGAGGTCCAATTTTCAATGACTTTTTCCAACATTTGTGTCCGTATATTGGTAATAACGCGGTGAATGCTTTCCTCCAAGTGGTCAATCGTTTCGGGCTAATTGGCGTAGACTAGCGACTTCACACATCCCCACAGAAAATAGACCAGCGGCGTTAAATCGCACGATCTTGGAGGCTAATTTATGGGTCCAAAACATGAAACCATGCGGTTACCAAACGTTTCCTTCAATAAATCAATTGTGGCACGAGCTGTGTGACATGTTGCGCCGTCTTGTTTAAACCACAGCTCCTGCACATCATGGTTGTTCAATTGATGAACGAAAAAGTCAGTAATCATGGCTATATAGCGATTACCATTGACTGATTGGGGTCTTCCTCTACGCTACGCTCTACATCAGCAATGACTTCACTGTTCATGGATGCATATTATTACTTTGAGTAAACGTGGTGCGAAAACGTTCTATAGTTAATCGATTTAATTGCTCTGATGGACGATTATGTTGACCGTAAAATGGACGTAGTGTGTGATACGTATTTCGAACAGAACCATGATTTGTTGTTCATGCCTCAGTCTATTCATGTTGAAATGCCAAACTAAACATAAATCACTTGACAGCTGACAAAATGGCGGCCAGTTAAAAAAGTGTTGCCAACTTAATGTTCTATACCTGTATAAAAAACACCCTTTATTTTAATGTTTTTTGTAAAAATTAAAATTTTAAAGTCCTGTTAAAATTCATTTTGACTTGATGGCGAAAAATGAAAAACGTAGTTGAACTATATATGGTCTCTAGTTTCAAGTATATATTGATTCTGATTGGGTGTAAAGCCCCTATAGCCAGCCACCTTGTTTTCGCTCCTGACTATGATTTTGAAACGGGGAGCAACTACAAGAGGAAGTTTCTCCCTTAACGCCTCATATCTTACGGAATTAGCTGAATCACTGATGGTAGGCTTATTGGATTTTTGATAAAATCTTTTCATAATAATAATTTAAAAGAGAAAAGTTAAAAGTTAAAAAATGTTAATGACCTATGCAAAGATTTTAAGGTAGAAATGATCAAATTTATTAAAGGAGAAATATTTTGTGAAAAATAATTAAATTTTCTTCCAAATATATTCGGATATATAAATCTACCGGTAACGAAGTATAGGGCTTTTAAGCTTGTTTGAAATAATTTGACCAATTAACACATAAATTATCCACTGTCGAATGTTTGGATGGGTCGAAATTGCGGCTGTCTAGTAATCTAGTGTTTTCTTCTTCCTGTATATAAGCATTAGAAAATACATTTTATAAGCTAGAACTTTGACTTTAACTCAAAACTTTTTTATCAAACCATCGTAAATTTTCAAAAGCCAATGCTTTAAAAGCACTTGTTACTCATTTCGGCAAAGCGGGCATTAAAAGCACTCAGTTGTATGCCAGTGCATGATTTTTCTTATCATCTGACATACGAGGACGGATCAATAAGTCCGTGACTTTTTAAATGAAACACAGTTGTTTTTGCAAACAAAAAATATTTTTTTCAACATAATCTCCTTTTAGCTCAATACACTTAGTCCAACGTTTCTCCAACTTTTGTATCCCTTCCAAAAAAAAAGGATTTTTCGAGGTCCATAAAATAAGCATTTCTTGGCCATATGGGGTCGTTTTTTTTTTAGTCCTCGTTAAATCGGTCAAATAAGTTGGCACAATATTCGCCGTTTATTGTTTTTCCCTTTTGAAGGTAATCGATGTGGATTATCCCGCGTGCATCCCAAAAAACTGTTGCCATCATTTTATTGGCCACGATTACCATTATGGTCAATTGAGAGTAAACGCTGCACCCATCTTGCAGACAGCTTTCTTAAGCCCAACTGATCATTTAAAATCGAAACCACACTGCCAATGAAATGCCTATGGCATTAACAATCTCACGCACTTTTACTCTTTGATTGTGGATTTTTTTAACATTTCCGCGTGTACTGACCTCAATTGGATGTCCAGAACGTTCAGCGTCATTTTTACTTGAGCGACCACAACGAAAGTCACTAAACCACTTCTTTACCATTGAAATCGATTGTGCATAGTCCCCATAGTATTTATCAAGCTTTTCCTTGGCTTAATTGATGGTTTTTTTCGCAAAAAATAATGTTTAATGAGCACACGAAATTCACTTTTTTCCATTTTTAAAAAAATCCACGAGGTTGTATATTTTGAACAGCTGTTAAACGCAAAGTAAATGGCAGAACTTGCTCAAAATTTGACAGTAGTCTATTAACAGGTCGTACTTAATGGGAGCAATGTTGCATTTCATATAACTACGACGGAAGTTCGAAAAGTCACGGACTTATTTTTTTGATAAAATATCATTTTTATTTAACATTAAATATAAACTATTTTTATTCCTTAAATTTATTTTTTTATGATTTCTAGAGTAATTTAAATCGGCTAAACCTACCTATGTTGTAAATTTTCCAAGTTGATGTTGTACATTTGTCAGTTATACATATAACGGTTCTGGTGGAAAACTTAAATTTTATATTAAATAATTATAAAAATCTAAGCCAATAGCTGTAATTTCAGCAAAAAAAAAAATATTAAAAAGTAAATTTTCTTCGAATTTGTGGACCCGTGAAACACATATTTTACAAATAAATTCTAAAAAAATATGTAAATATTATAAATTAATATCAACGTGTCGATCCTTGAAAGGTATTTTGTTTTAATACAAGAAATGAAAAAGCTATGCCAAATATACTAACTCTTTACTATTTTTTTTTTTTTTTGTAACCCAAAAAACACAAAAACATGTCTATCTTCGACCACGTGTGAGGTACAAGTGTAAACTTTGGTAACATGAAAGATGATCAAAAACTGTACAAATTATGGAAAGGAACATTTTTAGAACTCTTTTAAATACAGCAAAAATCGGGGTGGCATATGTGGCGAAACCTCCCCCTTCTTCCCTACTTATAAGAGTTTGTCATAAAAGTATAAATTTCTTTATATTCAATCAATTTTTAAAATGTGTTGGCATCAATAAAAAAAATAGCGTTATTATTATTTTAAAATTCCAACTCTCATATAGGGGCTATTGTCCTGCAGAGCGAAAAAAGCTCTTTATACATATACGAAATTTGAATTCACTTTTCGTTTCTACACCAAAAACTATTTAAAAAAAACTTTTTCCCGTTTTTAAAGTGCGCCATTTAAGAAATAGAGTGTCCGGAAAAATTCAAAAATTTTTTCAAACATCTTAAAATGTACTTATTTTATTACACACAATCAAAAACATTTTTAGCTGAGGAAAATGGTGCAACATTTTTCGATTTATGGTAACCCAGTTAAAAGTTATTAAGTTTTCAAAATTTTGTTGATTAAAAACATTTCAACAAGCTGCGATATATCGAAAATATTTGTGGCATTTTGCTTTTCTCAAAACACTTTTTTTTATTGTGTGTGCTAAACAAAAATCTATTATATTTTTACAAAATTGATACCTTAAGAACTTTTTAGCGGTTCTCGATATGTCAAAAATTTGTGTACCATTATTCTCAGTTGGTAATACGTTTTTATTGTGTGCAAATAAAAAATATGTTTTAACAGTTTTTGAAAAAATGGAGTCTTCTAGTCACTCTATTGACTAAACAGGACACTTTCAAAGCCGGGAAAAGAGTATTTTTTAAAATGTTTATTGGCATAGAATCGAATGTCAGGTTCTAATTTCATATAAATTATTCCCTTTTTGCCCTGTAGTAAAACGAACCCTAAATTAGCGTTTTTGAGCACCGAGCACCAGTGGAAGGAGATGAAATTAAAAAAAAAAAAATATCAACATTTTTCTTATTTATGCAAAAACCGTAAAAAAAAACTGATGATATCCTAAAGTCAAATTTTTGTGACCAACTATACACTCAAACAAATTAGTAAAACAGTTTTTAATATCTATTTACTATTATTACACTAATTTTAATATAAAGTTATTTTTTCATAAACTTTTTTGCTACACTTATTTTACAAATTACTAAATTTTTACTAATTTTGGTTGCAAAATTTAACAAATTTAATTTTACTAACTTTTGAAACCCGATGCTTAAATAAGACAAATATAATGTTATTTTATGCCAAACCTTATTTGATGGAGAAAAAACTTTAATTTTATATATTAACTACACTCAGGAAAAAAAGTTTCATCATATTGATGAAAATGTTTCATAAATCGGTTGCCATCAAATACACACTGCTACTAAAAAACACTTTTTGTCAGAACTTGAAAACCGACCTATTGGGGGTTGTAGACCCAGGTGAGGACATACAAAAACCGTTTTCAGAAATTTTAAAACACCTTCAAAATTTTGAGTTATTTTCAAAAAACTGTTTTATGGTAGGTCGTAGCACTTTAGTACCTCTAACTCACACATTTTTTGACCGATTTCAAAATTTTAAACAGTTTTGGAAAGGCAAAGAATTAAGCTTTTACGAAATGTATTCAAAAAATATATATTCCAAGAAATTAGGTAAGTGTTTATCAAAAGTTTCTAATTTTTTTTTATTTTTTTTTTTTAATTTTTCAAGTTTAACAAGAGTTATTTTCAGTTTTTTCTATGAAAACCTAAATTTTTTGCAATGTATTTTAAAGACAATTTTATATAGAAATAAACGAGATGTTATTTGTTAAAATCGGTTTATATTTGCAAAAGTTACTAAACTTTTTCTAAAGTAAAAATTTTGGGATTGCAGACTTTTCTTTTGGTAAACCACTTGACTTACAAACGTAAATTAAAAACTGTAGAAATAGCTTAACCTAAGTTAACATGTATAGTTAAAAACAGGTGTTAATGAAAAGTTGAATAACTTTTACAATTTTCATCCGATTTGAAAAATTAAAACCATGTTTTGTTAAGAACTAAATTTTCTTTATACGTTGGTATAAATTTGTATAAGCTTTCATATTAAAATAAGCAATAAAAAGCTACTAAAATCAAAAAAGTTTATAATTTTCGTTAGTCTCTTTACAGGAAGAAGAAGAAGAAAACATTTTTTTTTTTTATTAAAAAATTTTACGGACACAAGGGATACACCAGACTGCCGCAGTTTCGTCCCCCTCCTGGGACTCGTCAGTGGTTAATTTATGTGTCAATTGAACAAAGTATTTTATATTGTTAATTTGCTCTATAATTTGCTTTATAATTTTCGTTTTTTTTTTTTGTAGATATTCTTAACAAACACAATACTATAACTTACAAATGTATCAAAAAATGCACTTAATTTTAAAGCGTAATCAGTTTTCTTTCCAAACCTGTTAAAAAAATTTAAATCGAACAAAGACAGATTGAGTTACAGGTCGATAAGTTGACGAACATCACTGAAAACTGGTTTTTTAGCATAACTTCTGAATTTGAGGGTGTTTCTGAAATTTTTTGACACAATTTGTAATGTACTCCACAAGACTTATAACCAACGCTAGGTCGCTCTCCAAGTTTTTTTTCACTGTAGCTCCGTGTTATTTATATGAAGTTTTCGTAGATATTCATCATTTCATAAAAAAGTTACATAAACTTTGGGAAAATTATTTTATTCTTATTAATTTAATTTTATTTATTATTGGTAAGATTAGACCAACACATATTTTTTTTTCTTTCAGCATATTTTTTTCTTTAGCTAATTTTTTTTTTCTCGTAGCACTTACAAAAAATGTTAATGACTTTCATTAACTTGCAAAACTACATTTTTTTAATTTATCAATTCAATTAATATTTTGAATATTCATTTAAAATTAGAACATTGATTGAAATTTTGATTTTCCATTTGGAATTAAACAACATCAATTTAAAATCGGAAATTTCATATTAATTTTCCCTGTGTTTTCTGAATCTTAAACAGAATTTTCTTAATCACAAATAGTGTTTTTTACTAAAAAAAAAAAGTATTTCCTGAATTTCAATTGATATTATGTGAGTATTATTTTATATGTTATGTTAAATGAAATTTTTTGAACATATCTAAATTTAAATCTACGGATTTTAACTCATATTTTAACTGACAAATTTCAATACAAAAAGTAAACAAAACTTTCCAATTGTAGTAAAAGTAATAAGGCTCTTTCTTATTAACTAATATTTAGTAAATTTTTTTTTTGGTGATTTCAGCGTTTTTATTTTAATTTTAGTTTTACAAAAATTTTACCAATATTTAGTAAAAAAAATTTGGTTGATTTTAGTAAATCGCTTTCCATTAAGAGTTTACTAAAATTTTACTAAATTTTAGTAAATTTTACTAATACAAGTTTGATATAATTTTTATTAAAAATATAAATTATGTTTTTTCGATCTTTATTTGTGCAATGAAAATGAAAATTATTGAAGATCGAGGCCATAATCTATATTTCTTTATTACGATATTGTCCTAACAAATAATCTATAGAGTTTTTGTTTTCAAATTTATTAATTGAACACTTACAGGAATGTGTTGATAGATCTATTTCGGGAATTTTCTAGGTTTCTATCAGCAGAACACGTTTTGAAAGAAGTGACAATCCCATGCAAAACATCAAACATTCATATTAACTAGTTTTCTCACTACATGAGAACTAATATATGAGTTCGAAGTTAAAGATTATCACCATTGATCAAAAATAAATTAAAAACTTGTTTGTTATGTGCAAGGTCCACCTTTGGTAGATATTCAATACAGGTTTTTTGTTTTTTTTCCTTCTTTTAATTTTTTTGTTTTGTTTAAAAACAAAAACGGGAGGAGTAAACTAGACTGCACTTTTTCTTTTATACAAGTTGGATATAGTTTTATTAAAAATAAAAATTATGTTTTTTCGACCTTTATTTGTGCAATGAAAATGAAAATTATTCAAGGTCGAGGCCATACCTTATATTTCTTTATTAGGATATTGTCCTAACAAATAATCAATAGAGTTTTTGTTTTCAAATTCATCAATTGACCTTTACTAATTTTTTTTACTTATTTTATTTTACTAACAAATATTACAGTAAGGTTTTGCTAACCTAATATTAGCAAAATTTTCTGAAACAATTACAGTTTTTTCTTTAATTTTTACAGACTTTTTTGATTTAAGTGTAATACTTATAGTGTCTGTTATAGTTTCTTAAAAAACTTATTTTTCATGTTTAACTACAATTTAAAGTAAATTTTTGGTTGTAGTTGTTATCTTAACCACTATCTACTTGAAAATAAACTAAAATAGTTTATTTGGTGACAAGTGTTACGCCTTAGTAGTTATTTTAAATTTATTTTTCTTTTACAAACAATTGATTTTGATGGCATGTTGTCATGTAGTGTTTTGAAACTTAATCCCAATGCTTTTTGCTGTGACCTTAAAAAAAGTCAAATTTAATGTCTGAAATATGACCTCCATATTCGAAAAAAAAAAACCTGAAATGTTCAAGTTTATGGCAAAAATGTTCATAGACAAGAACGCAAAAGCATAAAAGTTGTAAATTTGTATCACTTTAACCAAAACTAGGTTAAATGTGTTGTTCATACTTTAACGATTGTTAAATTGCTGTTTAATATGATGACCAAAAATTTCCGCTGACAGTCCGCAAATGCTTAGGTTAAGATAAGTAATAAAAATATGCCATATTTAATGATAATTGCTTTTTATTGGCAATTGGCCAATAAAAACTGTATCGGTAAATAAGAATGTGTCACCAGACAAACACGAATATCACAGTTTTCAAAGCTGTTTAATATTTTGACGAGACAAAGTTTATCTTTAACCTTTACATGCTTTGAAGGATATTTAGTTTTTGTTATTTTAGAAAAGACTGCAGGACGATTTTAACAAAACTTATTGAGATCGTCACTAGAGAAAATTTTTAACCTGATAGTCTTACAGACTACAAGGTCAACTCAAAATCAAATTTTTTATTTTTTTTTTTTTGTTTTTCTATGTTTCTGTTTTACGTTTCGTTTTTAGTTTTTCTAATGTTAAAAATTCAGTTTGAAGTTTATACTAAAATGGTTAATATTTTTCGATTAGGCGTAATGGAACACAAAATACAAAATTTAGTAAAAATCTTAACCCATTCATGAGCGATAGTTCATTATTATTTTAGCATTAGTACTACATTTCTCCGATAGGGGGAACAGCAAAGCACCAAAAGCAAAATAACATTTCGTCATAGACCTAAGTATCCAAAAAGTTTCGTCAAAACAGCTGCGGTAGTGTAAGTTCGGTCATCAATGGGCTAAATAATTAATAGAACTTATATTAAGCATTAGTTCAAATATCTAGTAATTTAACATTTAGATAGGAGAAGAGCTTCTTGTAGAATTGATGAAATTTTAACTTTTATTTTTTTTTAGACATTTTCTGTCTATTTTCTACACAAAATATAAATAAACACCCTGGTCACTAGGATGCATTGGACTTGGTCTTTTAGGTGAATTTTGCACTCGGCAGCAGAGAAACAAGCAATTTTCAGCCACCGCCGTTTTAATCGGCTCGCATTGGTTTAAAATGTGAACCGGCTAAAGCGGCAGCCGCCGAATTTTTTGATTAGAGTGTAATAGACCAATTTTTTTTACCATTTTAATCAGTTGTAAAACGTGTAAAAAATAACAAAAATTCACAGAAAGAAGAAATAATTAAAAATAAAGGCAAAATGCAAAAAAATTTAGATTTTTATTTTAATAAAAGTATGGAAAATCTTGAATCTTCAGAATTGGATTCTGTAGATGTTTTCAGTGTTTCAAAGGACCAAACTTATTATCAGAAGATAATATGAAAGCAAAAAAAAATGTAAAAGATTACGCCAATTTTAGTGTTAGTTATAGCAGTGGCTCAGAATGCTGGAGCCATTTTGGGAATTTGGAAATACCCTAAGGGGAATGAGTAGTCAATTGGGTTAAGCAGTGTCAACTGTTCTAAAATTAGCAATCCTGTGACTGGTAAAGGGAGGACATACCACTTAACCAGAATGCTTATTAACAAGAAAAAGCCAGTTGGCCAGAATTTTATTTTTATGCCCATCTTTATGCATATCTTTGGTTAGTCCTGTGGCATGCCACTATGTGGTTTAAATTAGGACAAATGACCCCCTCCTATGACAAGCCCATGTTAAAGTTGCCAATTGTTTACATAGGGTAGGGTTTAGCAGATTGCCGGTCTCTGGTACGCAGGGACCGATTCTATGGCACACGCAGGATCGGTCCCATTCCCCATAGGGTATCAAATAAAAAAGTATTAGAAAAGCAAAAATTTTGCAAAATTTTCTTTGACACTAAAACATGTTATGCATATACCTCAAATATTTCTACAGATGCATGCATAATGTAAGGAAAAATTCGCTGATTTTTCTAAACATCTTTGATTTTTAAGACATTACATTTCGGGAACTATAAGGAACTTAAGCTTTGTAAGAGTATTTGTTTTGTAAAAGGTAACGTTTATACCAATTGTCGTTAAATTTTGGAAAAGTGCTGAAAGCATATTGTATGCTTTGACATGCATTAAATATATTATATCAATTAAAAAAAAACTTAATTATAATCTGTGTTTTTCTTTACATAAATTCAATGATTTTTTATATATATGAACTTTTATTTGTTTTATTAACAATTGGCCTACCCAATTTAATTAAATCTTTATAATTACTAACTTGTGCATATGCTTGGAAATGTTTTTTTTTTTTTTTTTTGATTACTAACAAGAAAATAGATCTGATGAAAAATATAGGGATATATCACTAGATTTTATCTAAAAGTCGTCAAGAAAACAACAATTAAAAACAGCATTTTAAGCCGACAATTCAGCCGCCGCCTGTTTTTTAACCTAAACGCAGCCGTAGCTAAAGCGGTTGCGACGCCGCCGCCGAAAATTTAGGGTCGGCTTGTTTCTCTGCTCGGCAGGGATAGACATGTTAAGGATAGATATATATAATACATATACAAGGTGGCGCAAAAATAACCTTCCGATGTTTTTTGGCTGTAATTTAAAAAAAAAATTAAAAACTTTGATTCTTCTTGTGGATTATTTTTATTTGGTATTTTAATTTTTTTTACATCAAGTCGAGAATATGATGTCATGTAAATGGCCGCCGCCACAGTTGATTGTCATTTGAGCCCTTTTTATGGCATTTTCCATCACTTTGGCCAAAACTTCCGGCGATAGGTCCTCACATTCTTGACGGATATTGTCTTTAAGAGTCTGAGGCTTGTTGACATAAACCCGCGACTTCAAAAAGCCCCACAAAAAAGAAGTCTGGAGCGGTCAAATCAGGCGATCTTGCTGGCCAGTGCAAATCGCCAAAACGGGAGATTAGGCGCCCGGGAAATGCATCCTTCAGCATATCGGTTGTGGCACGTGCAGTGTGTGCCGTTGCACCGTCCTGTTGGAACCACATGTTTTCCAATCCCAATTCATCAAGTTGCGGCAAAAAGAACTCGTTGATCATTGCTCTGTAGCGCTCACCATTCACAGTAACCGTTTGGCCCGCGACGTCTTCGAAGAAAGAAGGTCCGATGACTTCTCCAGCGAAAACAGCACACCATGCAGTGACTTTGAGCGGGTGTAATGGCTATTCGTGGGTTACACGCAGATTTTCAGTGCCCCAGAAGCGTAAATTTTGCTTATTTACGTACCCGCTAAGATGGAAATGGGCCTCATCACTCATGATTATTTTTGATGAAAAATCATCTTCCTCTTGGTGGTGATTAAGGATGGCTTGAGCGTATGTTACACGCGATTGGCGGTCAGCAGCTAACAGCTGATGCACCGTCTGGACTTTGTACGGAAACATCTTCAAATCTTGTACCAAAATTCGCTGTAAAAACCGTCGACTGATACCCATTTGCGTGGCACGTCGTCTGGTCGATGTCGACGGCGCTTCCATGACATCCTCGACTACAGCAGCAATATTCTCTGCAGAACGGCTACTCCGGGGTCTGCCACGCCTGGCAGCATCTCGTGTTGTTCCAGTCTCTTCGAGGCGAGCGGCTAAACGTCGCAGTGTTTTACCAGTAGGCGCTGGACGCCCAGGAAATCTGCGACGAAATTCACGTTGTGCCAAAGTCACCGACCGATTATTGGTCAAATAAATAGTCACCAATATTCCGCGTTCTGGAGCAGTGTAGCGTAACATTGTTTATTAACGTGTATTCCGCATGTGTTTACTACACAAATGTCAAAACCGAACTGACATTAGGGGCCAATCGCAAAATTTATAGCATTTTCTGATAGGAGGATTACTTTTGCGCCACCTTGTATATAATACATTCCAAACAACAGTGCGCAGTGAGTGCCATCAAAAATAGGCGTGAGGACGGAAATATAAAAATAGAGTTAACAAGTCTTACCCAATTTGAAATTAATTGACTTCGGCTCTATTTTTATTTTCATGAAATTATATTTGTTTATACTCTAATATTTATTCCGAAAAATATTTCTTCATTTCTTTGTAAAGAAAAAATATTACAATATTTATCGGAAAAAATTGCTGTCTCCACTGGTAATTTACAACTCACCCACAGTCACTGTGGGAAAAAATTTCAATTTGTTAGAGATTTTGCAAGAAAAGCTTAATCCACAAATCAATTCCGCTATAACTTTCCCCAAAAAAAAAAAAAATTTTGTATGTACACATAGAAAATAATGTACAGTGCTTGTTGTCAATCGAATATTTTGGTTGCTGCCACCGAATTTTTCGGCTGTGATAACATCCATTGAATTAACCCTTTGACGAGCGAACTTAAACCCCTGCAGATTTTTTGACGAAACTTCATGGAGACATGGGCCTATGACTAGAAATACATGTTGTTCTGCTTCACTGCTCCCGCTATCAGAGAAATATAGTACTAAAGCTAAATAATTAATGAGATATCGCTCCTTAATGGGCTTAGGTTTAAAGTTTCAATTTTGTATTTTGCTCTGAGTTATGCCAAATACAAAAATACTAACCATATTTGTATAAACTTAAAACTGAAATTTTAACATCATAAAAGCAAAACAAAAAGTAAAAAAAAAAAATAAAAAAAAAAAAACAAAAAACAAATTGTTTAACCTTCGGCTGACCTTGTAAGACTCTGAGACTATTAGGCTACTGTATCTAGGTATCGCTAAACAGTCACATCTGTCTATTGTCGTCTGTTGTTAAAATCGTCCTGCAGGTTTTCATAAAATGGCAAAAAGTAAAACTGGACATATATCAGCCATTCGTCATCAATGGTTTAAAACAACAGAAACCCTGACACGACTATATTATTTCGTTTTCCTTAATAGAAATTCGGCGATATCAACACTGAGAGAATTATCTGCTTGACATTAATGAATTTTTGCAAAAATCCAATGAAATTGCACTGGAATTCTTCCACTGAAATTTTTCGTTACTGCAAGTTTTCATACAATTTTATGAAAAATATCACTGTAGTTATTAAAATGCTCATAGACTAAATGAAGAATTTTCATTAAAAAAATGTTTTCATAAATAGTATGAAGGTTTTCATTAATTTAAAACATTTTTTTCGTTTACTTTGTAATGAAAACCTTCATTAATTTACTGATCTGTTATCGCTAATGTGACCTGTTCGCTAAAATGGACCTTCTGTTTTTTTTTTTTTTTTGTGTTTTCTGAATATTTCAAAACTGTCATCAAGTTTAATTCTCGATATCTGTAACTTAAAAAACTTTCGGAGTAAATGCACTCTATTTCATCGTTTTATTGTGTCATTGCAAAAATACGCAAATGAAGTATAATTTTTCATTTCATGTAATTGGTTACGTATATCCCTATATCGATTGAATAGTAATTGGTTACCTATTTAATTAATGGATATTGATAGTAATTTGTTACCTATTTAATTAATGGAAGTGAAGGGGTACTCATTACAAAGTAATGTATTATGTAACCAATTACGGGCAACTCATTACTTTATGCTCGTTTAAGGTAATCAGTACACTAAAAAATACTAAAAGTAATGAGTATAAATTACAATGTAATGCATTATGAAATCAACCATTGGTAACGCATTACGTTATGTGTCAAAGTAATGGTGATTGTAATGAATATACATTACAATGTAATGCATTATGTAACCCATTACCGGTCTCTAAGTACTTTTTTTTGGAAAGTAATTATACAGGTAAGGAGTACACTTTACAAGGTAATGCATTACTTTATCACACCCATTACCAAAGTTTTCCTGGGTATTTTGAGCCCTGTGGTAGTTTTTGCTAAATTTAGCAACACATGTCTGCTGAACTGTAGTACAATAAAATTAGTATAAATAATTAATAGACACTACTAAATTTTAGTAAAACTGTTGTAAAATGTAATACAAAACAGATTTGCTAAAATCAGCAAAAAGTTTACTTAATTTTCATGAAACTAGTACAATGAAATAAGTAGTATCAAAAATAAAAATTTAAAAACTCGCAAATCCTTAAAAATAAACGATTTATTTTATTTCAGCTATCAAAAATTAACTACAAAATTATTAAAAACAACATTTTTCCTTTATTTTTACTATCATTAACTTTTTGGTTCAAACAAAGTATTTTTTTGCAAAAAAATGGAATTTTAAATGAAAATAATAACTGGTACAGAAAGAAAAGGAATTTATATGTAGTTTTTTTTTTTTAATAAATGGTAAAAAAAGTAAAAAAAAAACATTTCTTTGTAGTTTAAATTTATATTCCTTAAAAAATAAAGTTTACTGATTACCTTTTAACTAAACTGCAATCCGTTACTGTTAAAATATTGTGAGTGTACACAAACATTCAAATCTTTTTAAAGCTTCTGTTATCGTGGTTTAAATAAAATTAAAAAATATATATTTAAATTGCATGTTATTCAAAATTCGCTGTTCAAACAGTTTCACTGTGGGATATATCACAAAATTATTGGACATAACTCAGACATTTCTTAATAAGTAGTCCGATTGCAATAGGCACAAGTGACGTAAATAGGCATAAGTGGAATAGGCATAAGTGACGTAATAACGAGCTTAAGCTTTGACCTTGAACATTCCAGACCCCCCGGGGGCGTCAATAGTTTTTGTTCTACCAATCACGGTTGCGCCCCGGTAAGCTAGTTGGTAGCGTGCTGGCTTATCAGTGCGGGGGTCGTGGGTTCGATTCCCACCAGAGGCACTGGTCTGTTTTCGCTACAACGCGCCGAAAGCTATAGTAGCTAGTGCTCGGTTATGGTACTAGTATATAATTTGTAATTGTATGATTATTAATTAACAGGAAACCTTAAAAAGTTACTTTTTATGCAAATATTTCATATTATGAGTCTTTGCTTTCACATCTGTCACCATTGAAGTCAGGTTAAAAATCAATAAAAAAAAACACTCATAACAACAAATATAAGAAACATTTGCTTAAGGGACAACTTTTGAAAATTTCCTGTTAAGGAGTTATTAACACATCATACTAGTGTTTGGTATCGTTGGAAAGGAAATTACATGTAGATTGCGCTTTTGGTAGAACAAAACCTTGTGTAATCCAACTAGGAAGGTACAAATTTCAATTTTTGTTAATATGTAAATTTTCATTGTTCAGTAAAATATTTATTAATAGACATAATCCTATACTTTTTGAACTTAAATAGACTTTCAAGTCAACAATGTGAAATGTAGGTCCTAATTCATGATTTGCTGTAAGCAATCCCAAAATTCCCAAACATAAAAATGGAATTTTTACATTTTTTGCTTCCATGTCTACAATTAAAGCAGGAATTCGAAGAGACTTAGCCAATAAATTAGGTATATGTTGGAGAATGTATAACCGCTTCCGCTACCTAATTGTAGCTGAACAAATTTTTAACAGTGTGCTAAATTTAAAAGCCGCTGGCGGGAAAATTATACCCAAAAAAAAGGCCTTTAAGAATAGCTTACACACTTTATATCTTCAGAAAGAAAGTATTTATCTGGAGCCAGAAGACTGTTCGTGATTTTTGGAAAAAAAAATAGATTTTTTTTTCTAAATTCTATTCTACTTCAGACGAATGTAGTTTTTGAGTTTAACAGTATATTTCATTATTTTTGTTTTGTATTTAAGCAAGAATTTATTTAGTTAAGTAACCACTATTTTAAAAATGAAATTGGCCTCGATTTATATCCCACTGTGCAATTGTAATTCAAAAAACAATTTTTTTTAATTCTTAAAAAAAATATATTAAATATAAATTATTGCCATATGCCATTGCTCTCTATATAAAGCTCTTACGAAATCTAAACTTATGAACAAAAATGTAAAAAATATAATTAAAAAACCTACACTCAAAAAAAAAGTTTGTAAAGTCAGCAAAAAATTTTGCTAAGTCAGCTAAATTTTAGTAAAAATGTGCTGATTTTTAGCAACAAAATTAGTAGATTCAGCAAAAGTTTTGCTAACACTTAGTAGATTAGAAATACAAAAGCCTTGCTAAAAATTAATAAATTTTTTGCTGAATTTTAGTAGACTGAAAAAAACGCAAAAAATTTGTAGAAAAATTGTAATTTAGTTAATTTATTTGCTGAAAATCATAAAACATATTTTTGTGATTCTTCTAAAAATAATTTACTATAATAATGAAATATAAAAATTTTCATTTTTCCACATTGACGACATGAATTAATTTAATATCTGAAAATATATAGAAATAAATATATATAACATAACAAAAATTTTCTTTCAACTACTTACATCAATGGTTGTCTAAATGATGCTTTCTTTTAAAGGACGCAACTGCCGAAGATAATTATAGAAACGAAACGAAAAAATAAACAAAAACAAACGAAACGAAAATAACAACCCTTTTTTGCAATACGAAAAAGGAACCACAAAATTCTACCTAAGATGTGTGTCTTTGTCTTTCGCTTTACTCTGTCTACATGTCTGTATATGTTTGTTTGTTTGTTTGCAATTTGACCACACTAGATTATTAATCTATAAACATTTAGTTCAGAAATACATATTAAATTTAAATATTTTATTTTGTCTTTTATTTAGTTAATAGACAATTATTTTCACAAGCCGGTGACAACGCAAAATTTAAGTTGTTTTAATCCTCAATTTTGTTTTATGTATGAAAAACAGATACAAAAGTCTTCCATGGTTGATTTTTTTATATGTCTTATTAGAGTTGTACTTTTTAGTATCATTTTCCTCTTCTCTACTACATCTTGACATGCCGCGACATCTGCCTCATTCTGCGTATATCTTTCAATCTGGTTGTCGTCCACTCTATTAATGTGCTTATCAGCACAATTTTTTTTAGCAAAATTAATTAGTAAAACATTAGTATAATATTAGTAAAGCATTAGTATAAAACAGTTAAGTGCTGAATAAGTATAACAACAATTTTAGCTGAAAATACGATTTTAGCAAAAAATATTTCTAAAAAATGGTATACCTGATTTACAAGACGTTTTACTAACTTTTCTACTAACTTATTTTTTGAGTGTATAACTCTGGAACCCGCATGAGTACCATATAGTGATTTTGCAACGGTGTAGCAGAATACTTAACTTAACATATATTTTTTAGACATTTTGGAAAATGAAATGCAGCGGTTCGAACCAGGGATTTGTAAAAATGCATTTTACCGCCAAAAAAGGGTATAGCTTTTCGGTATTAGTAAAGCTTTTAAATGAGGTACCAACGACTCCCGTAGCTTAAGCCGTTATGGCAACTATGTGCAACTACTTTTGTAAAAATTTTATTTTTATTATTTCCAATAAAATATTTTTTATGTAAATCTTTTCTTCTGCTACCTTCAGTTCCTTTTTTCAGATTTTTATTCATAAATTTGAATTCCGTAAGAGTTCCATGAAGAGATTTTGCAGCGGCATAGGGGAATAATTACTTTATAATTAAATTAAATAAATAATTAAAAACATTTTTTTAAATACAGCGGTTGGAACCAACTAATCACTTAGCTTCCATTGTTACAAAGATATGGACGTTTAGGTACGACTACTATCGTGATATTTTCCATTTTTTTTTCTTTAATTTTAAAAAGCAATATTTCCACAACCTACCAACCAATAATTTGGCTTATGTGATATATGACACTGACCTTCCATACTAAGTTCGGTTTGAAGGGATAGAGGTCAAAAATTCGATTTTTTATGGTTTTAAAAGAATTAAGACTCCTATGTACTAATATTTAGTAAACTTTTTTGCTGACTTCTGTAGTTTTATTTTAATATTTGTTGTGCAAAAATTAAACTTATATTTAGAAAGTTTTATTAATTTGTAAATTTGTTTGATTTTAGCTAATCGATTTCCATCAAGAATTACTAAAATTTAACTAAATTTGAGTAACATATACAAATCTTTTTACCACTTTTACTTTACCAAAAAATTACAATAACGTTTTATTAAAATTAACAAAACGATATTCCGAAAATTGGCAACAATTACAGCTTTTTCTGTAACTATTACAAACTTTTTTATTTGAGCGTAAGATATTCCTGTGAAAAAATGTTTGTATAAAAATTGCAAATCCATTGAAAATGTCCTGAAATATTTTTAAAAAAATCTTCAAATTTCAACTTGTTCTCCCCATGCTCCAAATACTAAAGTAAAAAAGTTATGTTCATATAAAAATATATAATTAATATTACTACACTCACAATATTTTAACAGTAACTGATGGCAGTTGATTTAAAAATTAATCAGTAAACTTTGTTTTTTAAGGAATATATACATTTATTAAAAAACAGGCTACACATAAATACTGTTCCAGTTATAAGTTTCATGATAGTCAAAAAAGAAAAACTGTTGTTTTTAATAATATGAAAGTTAATTTTTGATACCCGGTTAAAAAGCAACATATATGCAATCCATTTATCTAATATATTTATTTCACACATGCTCATATACTACCATACAGTATCGGACAACACATTTGCAACTTACATTCAAAATTTATGTTTTGGTCCGTAAAATTAATTTGTTCCCACTTTTCGAAGTTTTTTTTGGTAGTTCATGGTATTTGTTATTTCAATAACAGTTTTAGAGATATTTTGGGTTTAGTTATCTGGAATTTGCATTACTATAGTGTATTATGTGAAAAAAGTTAATGTTTTGACGAGACAAACCAATTGCAACTGCTAAAGTTTCTGTTGTTATTGGATTAAAAACCGTTATACTTTGTTTTGTTTTGATCACATTAGCAGTTTTTTGGTTTAAAGTCACATTTTTCATTAGTTGCAAAAATATTTGAAAAGAAACACAAGTTGGGATAGTATTCCGAAATATCGATAATAATGGGACCAGATAAACTAGGAAAAGAATTACGAAAGCGTATTGTGGACGATTTCAACCAGTGAATTTCTCAAAAAGAACTATCTATTAAATATAAAGTGCATAAATCATCAATTTATAGAATTTTATCGCGTTTTCAAAAAACTAAATCTGTGGAGGTGATCGGCAAAGGTGGTTGGCCACGAAAAACTGACCAAAGAACAGACTCATTAATAGTGAGAGATTAAAAAGTTTCCTTTTAAACGGGCTCCGAAATTGGCATAAGAAATAAAATAACAAATAATCGCAAGAACCATTTCCCGACGTCTCGTTGACGTTGTTAGACTAAACCCTCATATCTAAGCGTAACCAATTGAAACGGCTGCAATTTGCTCAAGATCATGTTAGTTGGTCAGTGGACCAGTGGGAAAACGTTCTTTTCAGCCACGAATCAAAATATAATTAGCCAGTGATGGTATAACTCATGTAAAAAGGCCCAAAGGAAAACGAGTTTAAAAAGAGTTTTGTGTACAGATGGAGAAGTATGGAGGTGGCCATGTTATGGCGTGGAGATGTTTTTCTGCCAATGGGTTAGGCCCACTTCATCGTACTAATGGTATAATGGATAGATGGGTTACAAAAACATCCTTGAGGGTGTTATGTTGCCATATGCTGAGTGGGAAATGCCGTTACGTTGGATGTTTCATCAAGATAGCGATCACTAACACACCTCGAAGGTGGTAAAAGCTTGGTTTAGACAACAAACTGTTAATGTAATGCAATGGCCACCTCAATCACCGGACATTAACCCGATCGGAAACCTTTGGTCAATTGTAAAACAGATTATATTATATTTTATTCTTAGTTCTTCACTTTTCGATATTTTGCTATCCTCTGGACAGCATATTCTGGAAATACGAGTAACAATAATCAAACAGTATAAACAGATGACACAAACGTCTTAAAATTTAACATAGTACATAATTATCATATATGATTCCTCATATGAACATGCAGGAATCATTTATGAACACATATGAATCATGTGGGTATGTATGAAGCATATGTGCACTAGAGCGACTCACCAAAAAAGTGCTCGATGTACCCTCCTAAAAATGAACCTTGGACTTTTCTAAGATGACATTTAAAATATTTCGGCTCCAGCTTTGAGCTCTCGTGAGCTGGACCATTTTGAAAATGAGTCTATTTTTGCAGGTTTTGTTAATTTGAGAATCTGTTTCCTTACCAACATATACAATATGGGTATCATAAGAAAGTTTTTTTTAGGGCGCGTCCAACTGTATATACAATTTGTCCAAGGACGATCATCCATGTCCTCTTTTTAAGGATATTCTGTAAAAAAAAAACGGTTTTTGAATTTTTTGTTCGGGGTTGTTTGTAAAAAAAATGCCAAATTAACATATTTTAATCTTTAGTCAATTTAATTAAATACGGGTCTCAGCTTTTTTTTGAAATTTGTGCTAGTTCGCGTTTTGACAAAAATGCAATGGGGTGGTAAATCTTCGTTTTAAATAGGGTAATATGGGTATCAAATTTTTTCTTTTGCCAAGTACATCATCTTTGTATGTAAATAATTTAGATTTTTGCAAAGATGCATTTTACACGGTGCTCTGGAACTTATATAAATGCAATTTTGTGGTAACTCTAATATGATAGCGGATTTAGTTTCTAGATCATGTATGGATGAAAATAGCACTAAAGAAAGAAAAAAAAATGATCCACGACTTTTTGGCGGCATATTTTTTTCGCAAATTAAAATAAGAATATGCCGCCAAAAAGTCGTGGATCATTTTTTTTTTCTTTCTTTAGTCCTATTTATATGTTAATTTGGCATTTTTATTACAAACAACCCGGAACAAAAAATTCTAAAACCGATTTTTTACAGACTATCCTTAAAAACAGGACATGGATGATCGTCCTTGGACAAATTGTATATACAGTTGGACGCGCCTTAAAAAAACGTTAATTATGATACCCATATTGTATATGTTGGTAAGGAAACAGATTCTTAAATTAACAAAACATGCAAAAATGGACACTTTTTCAAAATGGTCCAGCTCACGAGAGGTCAAAGCTAGAGCCGAAATAATTTTAGATGTCATCGTAAAAAATACCAATGTTCATTTTGAGGGGGGTACACCTTGCAAGAATTTCGCTTCCATACAACTTGAATCGCTCTAACGTGCACATGCATGGATCAATATATGTCGATTTTTAACAGCATAATTTAAAATAAAAATCGTTTATTTTTACGTATTTGGTAGTTTTTTTAATTTTTTATTTTAGTTTTGATAGCAAAATTTAAAGAGTCTTTTATTTTTACTGATTTTAAGTTAATTTTTTAATAGATAAAAAAAATTTAAAATACATTTGATTTGAAAGACTATATGTTTTTAACTATATGTTTTTATTAGTTTTAAAGAACATTTTCCTTTGATTTACACGACAAAATATTGTAAGTGTACTGAAGAGTTTGCTACTTTGTGCAAAAACCTGTCTGTAATAATACATATTTTCTAATAGATTTAGGTACTCTGATTCTAAATCTGGCATACTATTTTTTTTTATTTCTAGTGTTTGAAATATTGCGTTTTTTTTTAATTTTTTATCATTCACCAGGTGAAAAAGTTCATATATGATCATACATATATGGTTTCCTGTATGAACATATATGGTTCCATTTATGGGCATATATGCACATATATGTCATGTATGGGATCATATATGTGGAAATACATGCAAAGGAAAAGTTCATATATGGATATGTATGACACCATATATGATAATATATTGCATATATTGGTTCATATATTGCTTCATATATACCAGATATCTCCATATATAAACTCATATATTATTTCATATATGGGTAATATGACTACTTAAGGAAGAATTTTTTTATTTTTAGCCAATTCTCGCCGCAGTACTAATTCATGACAAAAATATTTAAAAGAAAATAAATTTCAAAGTTTCCATAATTTATAAAGACGATAGTACAGAATGAGATAAATGAACGAAATAAACGTTTTTTATGATTTTTATTTTAATTATAATATTGAATCTAATTGAGCTTTTTACGCAGTTTTTTTGTAATTTATGTTTCAGTATATCTTAAACTTTTAATACTCCTTCACCTACACTTATTTTACTATTTATTTTCATACAATTCATGAAACAGTGTTTTGGTTCATATGAGATATATCACTTGAATCTAAAGAAATATCAATAGCATTTGATGTGCTTAATTCTGAATCGGTAGTACCTAACATCCCGCTTTTGGCGGGACTATCTCGCTTTTCAATATAATTTTTTCTCAATAGAATTTTACAAAAAATAAAATGATTTAAAAACGTTCAACATATTATAAATTTTTGAGCTTATATGAATACGTATGAATTTATCAGTAACATGTTCTTAGAAGTATAATAGAAACATTTTCTTTTAATAAAAAGACAACTATTTTTGATAAAAACTTAAAAAATGGCCTTTTTATTCGAGCATGTAGGAAAAGTAATAATATGTGACCAGATATGATCATTCATATATGACCATATATGTCCATATATCCACAAATTTCGGATCCGAGCATATATGAATTCATATATGAACTCATATATGTGGCCATATATGACAATATATGAACATTTTCACCAGGGTCACCCCATTTATTTCGTATGTTTTTCTTAGTTCTATGTCAATTTGTATAAATATCCCGTTTGACAAAATCTGTAACATTAGGGTTAACATAAACCCACTACCTTAAAACATTCACAAAAATATTCTTATCTAAATGAAAAAAATATAAATAAAATTAAATAAAAATTGTCATCAACACGAAAATCGAAACTAAATTAAACTGAAACAATATCAGGTAGCAAATTAAAGTGACACTTTTGCCACCAAATAATTTTTTTGTGTTTGACAGTGATAGATATATATAGGCAGGTTATTTGCTTCAAATGACAATAAAAAATATTTCCATTTAAATGAGTTATTGAACCAACAAACAATTGTATGTTGCCTAAAATTTACGAAGCCTTTCGAACGAACAGTAACCGCCTAACAACTATACTAATAATGAATATAAATTGTCTATTAGTATTTACAGTTAAAGCCGCGACTTGCGCCACCTTTAAGGGAGAGTAGTAAATCCAGTAAAATATGTAAACTAGTTCGGACATCATGGATTTTGCTTTTAATTAAAAGATATTTTTTCAGGCAAAAGGAAGACAAGCATTTTTTTACTCTCTCCTGAAAAATAAATCAAATTTACTTTCCCCTATATTAAAATGGAAAAGCCACACCTATACGAAATCGAGGAAAACAAATTTATTGTCGTGGAAAAGTTTTGAAAATATAGTTTAGGGTACCAAAAATAAATGCCCCTAAAACAATTTTGTAAAACTTGTCCACGTGAATAGATTTGTTTTTCTTGCAACATTTTTTTTTTTGTCGAAAACTTTTTTGCATATACACTCACAATATTTTTTCAGTAAAGACTACTGAATATACACATCGCTCATTTACTTCAATAACGTCATAACTCAAAAATTTTGATTTTGTAGAAAACGAGATTTAAAGATTTCAATTTACTCCCACCTTGAAGAAAAAAATAACGACATACTTTCTCTCAAGAGGTGAGTATACAAGATATCAATACGATTTGTTTACACAATATGATACGTGATATAATGCGTCATTAACTCAAAAATCATGTTTTTTGAGTTATGACGTTCTTGAAGTAAATGAGCGACATTAACTTAATTGAAAATCAGTTAAAAAAAGTCCTACATTCTTACTTTTCGCTTAAAAGCAATTGTATTTTTTAGTTTATTTTCAACTGTTGAAAAATTAATTGACAAAATCGATAAAAAAAAAACAATAGATTGTTTTCGTTTATTTCAGTACTTTTGTTTTAAATAGAAAATTTCAACTGAATATTTTAACTATTGGATGAAAGTTCATTCTTTTCTTTTTTTTATTAATTAATAATCATATAATTACAAATTATACACTATTACCCTAACCGAGCACTAGATACTATGGCCTTCAGAGCGTTGTGGGAATCGAACCCACGACCCCCGCACCGATAAGCCAGCACGCTACCAACTATCCTACCGGGGCGCACAGTCCGTTTTTTTTTTTTTGTTTAGTTTGTTTATTGAATAACAGACAGAAAGTTAAAAAATAGATTTGTTTCTTAATTTAACTGTATATTCCATTGAAACAACAATATTTACGATTACGTTTTTAAATAACTGTTGAACTTGTATGGAAAAGCTCTTGTGAGTGCAGAAATTTATTTCAAATAGGAATGATTTTCCACAGTTTTATTAGTGTTCTGTTTTTATATACATCGAGATTATTTTTCTGTTATTTTTAATTCATAACGAGCTTTCAAACAAATCAAATATATTAGCTAGGTTGATACTAGTATTTCGATCTGGCTAAAGATCTCATCAGATACCGAAGTTTTAGAAAAGCTAGAGCCTCCAGATAAAGTCAGAGCTTTAACCAAAAACCTATTAATCATCAATTCTGCCCATTCTTGTATTCTTAGTAAACAATCATATGTTTAGGGCTCTTTTCCTACACACAGAGAATAAATTGGTTGGAATTCCATTGTTACCAACAAAATTTGATCATTATTCAATAACTCCATTTGGAATTACTTAAAATTCATCATCAGAATAATTAAACACTATTGTAAACAGAAAATATATAAAATTAATCAAAACACAGTCACATCATTCAAACTATTGGTTTTCCTTATCAATATTGAAAAATATTATCTTCTGCATTACCTTTAATAGCAACAACCAACCACATTTCGGAGATTTTATTCCTTGAATAAAATATCTGTTAAAATCGAATATTAGTTTCGCCAGCAAAAAAACAATCACTCTATCTAAAATATTAGTTTTCGTTACCAATTTTAAAATAATATAAAGTTTTTCAATAGTTTTGGTAAATCTAAGAAAATATTAACCCTTAAACCACTAAGACCGTCTACAGACGGCCATCACTTAAATCCAATTACAGGAAAATTTAAAATATCCGTGTGGTTTAAGGGTTAAGATTAGCAACCCAATTTATGTTGTACATACAAATCTATTTTTAGACATTAATATTTAAACTTGAAAGAAAAAAAATATTCAAGGTAGAAATTTGAAAATACAAATTCAGATTGAGTTTAGGCTAGAGGTAAAGTAATTGCCTGACAAGCAGAAGGTCGCCGTTTCGGGCCCAGTTCACGGAGAATTTTTTTTAATAAAATAATTTGAAACTAATATAATTTTTGTTTATAGTTTTAGTAACTCTAATAAAACATTGAGATTAGCAACCGAATTTCTTTTGTACATACAAATCTATTTTTAAACAAATATTCAAATTTGAAACTAGAAAATAAATATTCAAGGTTGAAATTTAAAAAAACACATTTAAATTGGGCTTAGGCTAGAGGTAAAGTACTTCCCTGACAAACGGAAGATCGCCGGTTCGAGCCCAGTTTGAGGCATATAACTTTTTATTAATAAAAAAAATTTTGTTGAGCGCTTGTGAATCTATTTATAGAATATTATAGTACATAAACTTACAATATTGAATTGTTACAATAAAAATTCGAAATTTGTAAATAAATGTCGGTTGTTAGAATAGTATTAAAATTTAATAATAGTGATTGTACGTGGAACCACAAAAATTCGGTTGGCAAAAATTTCGGTTGCAACTACAAAACTGTTTTCTGTGTGTAACAAGCATCATGACGTTACTAAATTTTGAAGAACAAAAATGTACTATGTATATAAAAAAATTTTAGTTTTACTCTGGCTCTTTTCGTAAATTAATAATTCTAGATATTAAATAATATGGAAAATAAATTGGAAACTTGTTTAATTTTAAATTTTTAAAAAGGATGCAAATCGGGGTTCGAACTGTGTAGCTTTTTAATGAAAATCTTGTCCTATTTTTATTTGACAGCTTAAAGAAGTTGAACGGGAACGCATTTTAATTATTGAGGGAAAAACCAATGTGATACCAGCAGAACTAGCCGACGATCCCATTTTTGTAGTTGATAAAAAGGCCGATTTGGAAATTTTGAAAACCAGAGCTAAGGTAAGGAATTGGCATTTAAATTTATGAATGGAAAAGAAATATAATACAAAATTTTTCAAAAAATTTTATTCTATAAAAATCTTTTTTTTTGGATTTTTAGTTAAAAACAAATCGTGAAAAGAATTCGGAACGTTTGAAGTTACAAGGTGTTAAATGGGAACGAGAACGTCTGCAACACGAAGAAGAGGAAGCTCAGCATATGAATGTATTGCGTCAAAAATATATAGAACAAAAAGCTTTGGAAGAACAATATAAAAAGGAAGATGCCGATAGAAGCTTAGATCTATTAAGGTAAGCATTAAAGATTCTATTGCGAAAGGGCCAGCTATTCCAATTAAATATTTACACTTGGAATAAAATTAAAAAAAAAAAAAGTTGAAAGGTTTAAATCCTTTAAATCTAATTAATTTCCTATAAGCCCTTGTTTATATTTTCCTTTTTATTGTATTGTTAAAATTTATTAAATATTGTTTAAAAACTTCCTTCCTTGTGTTAATAAGCCGCAAAGAAATAAAGCCTTTCATATGAAAAACTTCCTGTAATAAATCATTGCATAATTTTTATGTTAAGGAAATCATTTATGATTTTTTTTTTTTCATTTTTATGTAAATTATGTTTTGTTTGTAATATTGTATAAGCCCTCATACCACAAAGTTGTAAAAAAAAATGGAAATAAAAAGAAATCTCATACCTATTAAACAGCAAATAGCTGCAAGACATCTCCTAAAAAAGAGGAGAGTATGTAGGATTTCAACAACATTATAAAATTATTTCTAATGTTTCCTTGATACGCTACAAAAGTTTTAGGTCATAAAGTTTTAGAATTTGTTCGTTATATCATTATAAAACTAACTACAGTTAAATGTCAACCTTAAAAGTTTACATACAGATTTGATATTTATAAACATTTCAATATCCTAGGAAATTTGTGACTATGACCTGCGGTTTTGTAACAAAAATCACTTTGTTAAGATTTTTAGAAATATCTAAAGTGGGCTTCTAAGGTGATTTGTTTTCAAAATAAATGAAAGACTATTTATTAATATTTCATACGACGTTTCGTTGGATATTGCCAACATCCTCAGGGATAATGTTATTAATCTGGCAACATTATGAGAAAATATAAATATATGATGAAATTATGATCGATGAAGAATATAATGTTTTTAGCAGATCCTTACAAAATCTTGGTAATGGGTTAAACCTATTTATTGTAGTTCATAATGATAAGCTATACTCTCTGCAATATTTGCTCACGTTAAATGAACATTCAGGGAATGTTTCCTATTAATACAGTGCATTGCTATTAGGGACAGTAGGGACAATTGGACTATTTTTGAGCAATTTTAAGGTATTTTTGAGTTTTGCAAGAATTTGAAAAAAAAAAATAAATTTTAAAAACAATGAAATATATTCCAGATTGATTGATCATGGCCGATTTTTAAAAATCATTTATTTTATATCCTTAATAAATCGTCAAAATCAGCGAAATTTGCATTTGTTTGATATTTCTGTTATAAAAAATTTAAGAATAGTAGGATACAAACGAAATGTATCTTAACTTTTACGTTATTTTATACTCTATTGATAATCGTTACGAAATCCGCGACCAATTCTTTATTTTGTTTCGTATAAACAATTTTATCTATCTATATATATATATAAAACTCATTTTCCGTTTGTTTGTTCTCTATACAAATTTTCAATTCTCAACGGATTTTCCTTAAATTTGGCATGAATAATAATCGGACCTCAACTTAGATCGTAGTGTGGTTTTCATCGACCACGCCCAGTTCTACGCCTACTTTTAACAAAAAATAAAAAATAACATTTTCTTCATCTTTTTCAACTTTGTTCGTTTTTTTTTAATACAAACTTTAAAGAAAGTTTTAGCGGATTTCTTTGCAGTTACTCACATTTATTCTACGTTTCCTGAGGAAGACCTCAGTAAAAGTTTCATTACCATAGCCCACTTCAATACTGACTTTTAATCCAAAACGTCAAAATCAAAAAAAACTCCACTATTTTTAAAAAAAGCTTTTTTTTTAATTTTAAGCATTAATTACAATCAAAACATTTTAGGAAAAACTATTTTCTTTTTAAGAGTTTTTTTTCCCCGTATAATATACCTACTGATTTTTTCGCAATGCCTTCATATGATTTCATATTTTTAAACTTTTATTTTTTCTTGCAGTTTTTGGCAATAACAAGTCCAATAAAAAAAAAACAAAAAAAATTTCTTTAAGGATAAACTTTTTTGAAACCATGAACTAAAATCAATATTATTGATAAAGCACATTGACTTATAGTCGTAAATTGCTACTGAAAGCATCATTTTGTAGTCAACAGCTTAAAGATAAAATAATTTTTAATTTTGTAACCTTAATTCATACATTTCAAATGGAATCTTTAATTTCAAGTTTAACGTTAAAATCCTAACTGATTCTGCAAAACACAACATAATTAAGTCATCTATTTCCTAGCTTGAAAGTTTTTCTGCATTGAAAAATCACAGTTGACCCGCGAAACAACGGACACTTCAACTAGTTTTTATACAACATCTTCAAAAATTTAACAATCGTGTTGGTCTTTTATGGAGATGAATATGTATATTCTACTTCATCGGCATGCATCTTTACAATATTCAAGAAGTACAATTAAACTGCTGTTAAAGTCCAAAGAAAATTACATAATTTTTTTAAAAAATGTGTTCGCTGTTTTAACTAAAAAACATGAGTAATGCCACACTTGGAATTATTTCATTAGCATTGAAATTGCATTAGCATTAGTTCACTTATGCTAAAAAAATCACCAGGTGGCTGTTTTATAAAAATTGATCACTCGGGATGTCTCCCATTTATAATATAGGGGTGTATTAATACTCCAATAACGCCAAATTTTTGTACGTTTTAACTTATTTTCGAAAATAATGAGCATTTTAAAAATCGCCATTTTATTAAATGGCTAGCATTTTGAAAGCTAAGCGAGATATAGCTAAACGGACAAAATGTTTGCAAAACTTAACCGAAGTAACGCGTTCCGATAATTCAGATGTGTTAAGTGGTCCGATTCCACTAGCTCCCCGGTTCATTCTATATCGTGCCATTTTACATCAATGTTCCAAATTATTATCGGAGTGATTAAATTGGTATTATCACTTATGTATTTGGGTAAGCAAATAATTAGGACACCCTGTGTCTGTTTCATAAAAAATAATCTCTCGGGATCTTTCCCGGACTTTGCCTATTTGTATTATGAGGGTTAATTAATATTCCTGTGGAGCAAACATTTTGTCCGTTTTGCCCTATCTCGCTTAGTTTCGGAGATACTGATTATTTTAAAAAATCACCATTTTTTAGAATGGCTGGTATCTCAAAAACTAAGTGAAAATCGCAAAACAGTCAAAATTTTTGCAAAGCTTAATCTACGTAAAACGTTCCGATAATACAAATGTATTAAGTGTTCAGATTTCTTTAGTTTGCCGTTTCATTCCATATTGTTCCATTTTGGACCAATGTTTCATTACATTATCGGACAGCCTGTGGCTGTTTTATAAAAAATTAATCTCTCGGGATCTTTCCCGAACATTGCTTATTTGTATTATGAGGGTTACTTAATGCTCCTGTGAAGCCCTGATTTCATCGCGTTTCACCATCAGTTTTACAATAATCTTATCTGTCAATTGTAATTTGCTACTTTAATTGAAGCATTCCTAATGGCAATGAAATTTAAAATTATTGCCATTAATCAATGAAATTTATTGTCATTAATTAAAAAAATGCTAATGAAAATTATTTCATTACAATCGATATCAATGAAATTGTAATGAAATCATCAATTAATTAGTCCATTCAATTAATTAGTCCTATGGATGGGTAAAGTAATATGACATTTAAAATACTATTTTAATGATGTGCGTTTGTAGAACAAAATATTGTTTTTTGAATTAAGAAAATTTCAAAACATTTGATCGGATAGGAAAGATGCTGTAGTAAAAGCAACAGGTGAATATTATAAATTTTACAAGATTATTATTAAGAAAACAAAATTGTAATCCCCGATCTACAAAAATTATCAAGAGAGAATATATGAGCCCTTAATTTAAGATATATGTCATTTATATTCCACACAATGAAAATTTCGTGAATTTAACGATTTATTAAGGATATAAAATAAATGACTTTTAAAAAATGGCCATGAGGAATCGATCTGGAATTTACTCAATTATTTTTAAATTTTTTTCAAATTCGTTTAAAACTGTGGACTGTAGTCAAATTTGCTCAAAATAATAACAACCACTGTAACAGGTTTAGGAAAAGCTAAGAAATATAGTCGGGATTGGAGACATTTGGCTTTAATTTCTCTGTTGCAAACAACAGGAAAGAATTCAGCTGGCAGTTAATTCCAGTTCATTCCTCCAGTGTAGCTAATAAACGAATTTTACGTCCAATGCATTAAGCGATCTACTGTAAAATCGACTTCTAGATAAGAGAGTAACAGCAACTCGGGCTTCAAGGAAAAGTTCACATGGATATAGGTGGTCACAGTTATGTCAGTGAAAACAACTTTGTGTTAGGTTGTCGATTAGGGTTATAACTTTTGAAATTATAACTTATTTATTATAACAAAAATTTGTCTATATCATTAATAATTTAGACGTACTCTTACACTTGTGGTCTTAAACGCTTCTTGAAGCTCACACGATTGAGCTTAGGTCTTAAATTACACTGAGCAACACAAAAAAAAATACAAGGTCCGACCTATAAATTTTGATAGAAGAGACAAAAAAAAAAAGAAACGTGTATCGGCGTTTTGAAAGTTTACATCTGGGTTTCATTTTAGGTGGAGGTAAAGTTTCCCCCAAATGCAAATTTTGTATTGGCATAGAAAATCGACTAAAGCTAAAGTTTAAAGTATATGGTGTGTTCAGCAAACTTATGTAAAATGTTACGGAGAACTTTTTTGTAGAATATGTTAACCCTCTAACTCTTCAAGGTAAGGGTCTTTTTGTCCTTCTTTTAAAAAAGAGCAAACAACACAATTAAAACAGGGATTTAAGGGGTTAAAATGTTCCGCAAAAATATTCCCCGTAAAATTTTACTCTAAGTCCCTGAATACACCAAAACGGAAAATTCAACCAGAAAGTCAGAAATAACTGGAAATTTTTTAAAAAAATTTGGTTACTTCATGTTAACATGAACAATACAGTACGAGAGCTAAAAACGAATGTAGATGTTACTTTCGTTAGTACCACTAATCACCGATGCTGTTCTGCATAGGGAGAAGTCTGAAGTGTTAATCATCGGCATCACTAATGCATTTTATTTATTTAAGATTGTAAATGTTGCGTCTGTGGCTAGCCAAAATAAATCCAGTGTGATTTTTTGTCCGACAACTGATCATGGCTGCGCAAATATCTGTATAAAATATGCAAATTTTAATAAAAATTGTATTTATTGTTTTTTCTTTACTTACCCTTTAGCTAAATCTTGTACAATATGTGTCTTTGTAGAATATCTATAAAAAAGTTTGTCAGTTAACCAACACCACGACAAACATTAAATTAACAAAACATTTTCTCTATTTGTTTGTTTAAATTTTATTTGAAGTTGAAAGAAATTTAATTTCTTTTGCAAAGCCTTAACCGAATTTTTAACCAATTTTTGTGCACCAGCCGAATTAATGTAAAATCCGGTTGCTACAACCGAATTCAAATATATTTCGGTTGTTGCAACGGTTGAATTCGGTTGTGACCACAAAACTTGATTAATATGATACAATTCTGCTGCCACAACCGAATTAGAATTTAAATCAGCTGCTACAAACCTCATTATTCGGTTGTGATGGCAAAATTTGGTTGTCACAACCGAATTCGGTTGCAGTAAGCGAATTTTTGGTAAAGACAACCTCGTTATAGCCTAATCGTTATGTGAGTGTTTTCAATTGGGTTTTGATCCGGAGGACATGAGGACCATTCAAATACTCTTATATTTTTTGATGATAGCCATTTCATCGTCTGACGACTAACATGTACTAAAGCATTGTCTTAATGGAAAATGAATTCTTCTTCGTTGATATTTGCAAAAAATGGCACCAATTTCTGTTCTAATACTGTAATGTATTCAGAAGAATTCATGCTGGTGCTTGGAAATGTGAAATCAACCATACCGTCGAAACAAACAAGTCCCATACCATTAAGGATCCGCATCCGAAAATTTTTTTTAAGAAATATCGTGTCGCCCCAATAGCTTTTAAAACCATCTGCACCATCAAGATTCAACTTTTTATTATCAGAAAAAATCACCTTTAAAAGAAATTTATGTTTAAACAGTCCTACAAACAACAACTATTTTTGACTTATCTTTCTCCAGTTGGTTTGTAAATTCCTTTCAATGAATTCATGTCCAGTCGTTTTGTGGCGGTGTGTAATTCTCTGGGGATCCTGGCGACTAATTCTTTGGGAATCATTTAAGAGCCTACTTATGGTTAATTTGGACACATTTACCATGCATTCATCGATTATCTGATTGATACACTCACAATATTTTAACAGTAACTGCAGCTTATTTAAAAAGTAATCAGTTAACTTTATTTTTTAATTAATATACATTTAAACTACAAAGAAATAGGTTTTAAACTTATTTTGCTATTTTTAAAAAACAAACTACTCATAAATGCTGTTTTTCTGTATTTCCCATTTGCACAAAATTCTTTTTTTGAACCAAAAAGTTAATGATAGCACAAAAAAAAAAGAAAAAGTGTTGTTCTTAATAATTTGGGAGTTAATTTTTGATAGTTAAAGTAAAATAAAACCGTTTATTTTTACAGATTTGGGAGTTTTTAAAAATTGTTTATTTAATGTTTTTTTAGTAAAAATTTAAATCATTTATTTTTACGGATTTTAATTTTTTAATAGTTAAAAAAATGAAAAATACACATGATTTTAAAAGAACAGTGAACAGACCGGGTTTTAACTATATTTTTAGTAGTTGCAAAGTACATATTTCTTTGTTTTTAACGCCAAAATATTGTGAGTGTACTCTTTATTTAGTTGCTGGAACAGTTGACTATTTTACGGCGGTCCCGATCAGAAATCTTTGTTTTATACTCAAAATTAATATATATATAGATATACTTAGAATGAATAAGATGTCGCGGCATGTCACGATGTAATAGTGACGAGGAAAAGTATACTAATAAGTACAACTCTAGTAAGACATAATATAAAAAAATCAACCATGGAAGGTTTTTGTATCTGTTTTCCATACATAAAACAAAATTGTGAATTAAAACAACTTAAATTTTGCGTCGTCACCGGCTTGTGAAAGTAATTGTCTATTAATTAAATAAAAGACAAAAAAAAATATTAAATTTAATAAAGATTAAATGTGTAATTGTTAACGAAATGTTTATATAAAGTAATAATCTTGTGTGGTCAAATTGCAAACAAATATGCAATATATAGACAGACTAAAGCGAAAGACAAAGACATACATCTTAGGTAGATTTTTCTGCTTCCTTTCTCTTTATTGCAAAAAAGGGTTATATATATTATATTTTGTTATTTTTTCGTTTCGTTTCTATAATTCTCTGCGGCTTTTGCGTTCCTTTAAAAGAAAGCATCATTTAGACAATAATTGATGTAAGTTGTTCAAAGATAATTTCGTTTATGTTGTATATAATTATTTCTATTGTTTACATTAATTCATATCGTCAATTTGGGAGTATTAACATTTTTATATTTTGTAACGTATTATTGTAAATTATTTTTAAAAGAATCACAAAAAAATATTTTATGATTTTCAACAAATAAATTAAGTAAAGTATAATTTTTCTAAAAATTGTTTCAGTTTTTTTCAGTCTACTAATATTCAGCAAAAATTTTATTAATTGTTAGCATGTGTTTTTTAATTTCTAATCTACTAAGTGTTAGCAAAACTTTTGCTGAATCTACTAATTTTGCTGACATTAGCAATTTTTTTTGCAAGCACCCTCCTGACTCAGCAAAATTTTTTGCTGACTTTACTAACTTTTTTATTTGAGTGTAATTATAGTTATTAAACACTGACAAAATATCATTTCATCAGTATTCTCTTAAACTAATCAAGTAAACAATAAGAGATTAGTTCTCAAAGTCTTAAAAACAGTTAAAAGTTTAAAAAAAAAAATTTGGAATATTAAGAAAAAAATAGCAAAAATCATTTGTAATTATAGTTATGCAACGCAGTGTATATACCCTCATCACATATGGTGGAGTGTATAAAAACAACAAACTTTTTTAAAATCATCCTGTAGGCTTTCCTCAAATAGCTTTATTTGCAATTGGGCTTAGGGGGCTTGAAACCCCTATATTTACTATGAATGTTTTTGTGTTGGATTTGTATTTAGAGTTCTTAAAGTAAATATAATTCGAACACTGCCGACAAAAAATATTTTCCTTTTCTTTTCTACAAAATGTTCATTGGCATATTGTAGATGAACCATAAATGGCTAGAAGATGCTTGGTTAACAAATGGTTGTTCTTTTATAGTGTGTACAATATTAACGTGTCTAAAAGAAAATTAATTTAATTAACTTTTTTATGGTTGACTGGAAATCTCTGTTAAAACCACAAAACAAGAAAAAAAAAACAAATTAAAGTTTTGTGTAATTTTAGAATTATTTTTAATACTGTCTCTTTGGCATTGCTCTTTATGTCGTATTTTGTTTTTATTCCAGAATTGACAATGAAGATTGGCGTCCTTGTGAGCATGAATTGAAAACATTCCTAGAACAAGAACGAAGTAAAATGAAGGAACGTTCTTTACGTATGCCCACACCATTTACCACAGATCCCAAGGACATTAATAGTATATTAAAGGCCAGGTAAAATTACTCTTGTGCAATATTTTTTTTTTGGAAAATTTGTCAATCTATTGAATTAAATTTAATATATTTTAGAAAAGAGTTTCGTGATGTGGAAAGACGTATACGCAAGAAACTGGAAGATAGCCATAAAGAAGAACAAACTTTATCACAACCACAACCACAACCACAGCAACAACAACAATTATTTTATCCCAGTTTAACACAATCTCAAGATCAAATTATACACCAGGTATGATTATCCCTTTACTGCATGCAGAGCATGATATAAGTGACAGAAGCACATTTTTTTTTTAAATACCATAAAGCCACATCGGCTTTATCACACACAGTATATATTTCTAAAATAACGGCAACATTGGAGATAGAGCCTTTTTTGTGGCGAGAAAATAGCAAAGTTTTTAAACAATTACAATGTAAAAGGACTAATAATTTAATTGAAAGCAATTCACCTCGACCCCTTTAGATTTGCATGAAACCCCTTCAGATTTGCATGAAACTTGTAGGTAGAAATTGCCACGGTACAAATAGAATAGTACTGTGACAACACTGTTTTTCGCAATATGCCAACGGTACAAATAAAATGGTACTGAGATAACACTATTTTCCTCAATACGACGGTACCACTCAAAAAGTACACTGCCAGTGCTGTTTTCAGCAAATTTATGATGCTTTTTAAATCAGCAATTTCATTCAAATTTGGTTACTTAATATGTATACAACGTAATTTCGGTTTAACGAATAATTGATTTTACAAGCACCGTTTTAACGAACACCAAAGTTTTTATACTGAATTCATTAAATCTTGACAAAAAAGCATAAATTTAGTCCCTGTTTATCGAACAAAAATTTAACAAATTAAATTTCAAAAAGAAATTCAAAGTACATTTGTATCCCCTAAAAAAAAAAACAGTTGGTACTAACAATAGAGTTTGTAAATTCAAACACCTTAATTTTTTAAATTCAAATTTATTTCCCACGAATGCTTTGTTTGAAATGCTTGTAAATTGTAGTTCTTCATATAAAAATTCATTAAAAACGAAAATTCAAAATTACAAAAAAAAAAAACGACAAAAGGGTGTTTGTGTTTACAATCATCACTGTTGTTGGCAATTCAAAAAACTTTTTTTGTATTTACAAAAATGTTCTATGACACTTGTTTAATACTACAAACAGATTTTTGTAATTTATTTCTGTATACGGTAAATTCTGTGTACTGCGGTAGTTCTTTCTGGCTTGAAGTCACTGCAAAATTAAAAAATATAAGTTTTTCCAATAACTATTTTAAAATTTTAGTGTCTGCAAACTTAAATCGTAAAAGTTGTCAATATTGAACGTAAAAACCATACGTCAATCTGGTAACACTGTGAAATAGAGATGGTGGAGATTAGAAAGATAAACAAAAATCTAAAAATAGAATATTTGTGTTGTTAGTGTTGTCACTTCTGAGTATAATATACAATAACAGAAAAAGCTAATAGGAAGAAAACTGCAATTTAGCTGCATTATATTCGAGGCCATACTTGGGTGTGATCGATAAACGGTCATAACTTGGTATTGTTACGTTTGTAATGTAAGAAGAGCGCCGGTTTGATTCTTACAGCCGCATGTTGTTGAACAATTTATCATATAGAGACAATCTGTCAATTATAAATACACAAATAATAATACAATTTAAATGGAAAATCGCTGATGACGCCTGTCCATTAAAAGAGGCAGAAACTAGTCAAGTCTGAGTTAAAAACTAATAGTGTTTATAATTTTTAGAGAAAAAACGTTTATACTTCTTCTTAACCTCAACATTTCTACAATAAAAAAAAGGTCTTTGAAATTATAGATTATTATGATTTTCAGATAAAATTTTAGTTTTACTCGTCAGTACGGCGATAAATATTTTAACCAAATTTTAGCAGTTTCGATTAAAGAACTATATAAATTTCTAAAAATGCATTTTCTTATAATCACTCAACCGCATTTTTCTTTTTTACAGGGAAAAAACAACGTAGACAATTTAAAACATTTTTATATGAATTTTGTTAATAAACCGCTATTTTTATCGAATTCGAAAATCATGTGTAGGCATAAAGTTTTGATGTGGTTTGCATCTCGTAGAAATCCAAAATTATGTGTACACTGAAAATAGTTTGTAGTTTAAATTAACTGAAAATGTACATAACCGATAAATTGCGCAAAATCTGGTCTACTTACTTTTCATTTAAATCAAATGTTTCATGTTATTTATTTTAAGATATCGTTTAAATAACAAACAAATCCGTAAGAACAAAAGAATAGTAAGTTAAAAATAAATGTTCAAATTCTAACTACAGATCCGTAAAATAAATATTATATTCAGTTATTTGAAGGTATTTCAGTTTTTTGTTTTTCTTTTTTACAAAATGTTAACTTTTTCAATTTCTTGTAATTTGAATTGAAATAATTTTGTATATAAACAAATCATTTAAAAAAAAATTTTTTTTGAATATTTTTTTGAAAAAAATAATAAAGGCAGAATTAGTTTGTACATTCTGTTCTGTTACGAATCAGCTGATTTGTTTCTGTTCAATTAAAAGTCTGTATGTGTGGTTAGTTTTCACGTTTTCGTTCTGTTCTGTTGCGGACAAATCTGTTGAAAATAGAATTCAACGTTATGCTATAAACACATAGACCACAGCAGACTGCAGAGCTACACGACTGCAAATGCCGTTGACTGCAATCGTCGCCGTGTGGTCAGCTACTTATTATTTTGGAAACGACAGCAGCATAGTAAACAGCTGATCACGATTCAATTTAAAAATATCAATAGCTGTTTTTTATACAAATCAGGGATGTTAAAGTTGGTACAATTGTACTTTGTTTGGTACATTTTGACCTTCTAAAGTACCGTGGTACTACCGCTACTCATTTGGTACAATTTAAACATTTTTAATTTTTCCCCTTTTTGAATTTTTTAGTATAGCAAACAAATTGTTATTGTGTCCTTTTTCATTGCATTTATTCGTTTTATGTAATGAGCTCTTAAAATATATGCGACTATATCCGCCAGATTTTACGATTTATCATCATTTTAAGGATTTTGAAGAATAAAGTTGGCAATTTTTTTTTTTTAATATCGATTAAAAATTTACGATTTTTTACAAAATTTATCTGGCAGCTCTTACATATATTGACACTTGTTGCAGCCAACTTCACTTTTATTTTGAATTTATTAAAATTCTGAAGAAGTGAAATTGATATATAGATATGGCATCACTTATAACATGGGAAAACAGTGGACATTAGAGTGAGGTAAGTTTTTAAAAATAGAACTGTTGTGTTGTTGGAGTTGTACTTCTGAGATTATGTATGCAAGAACAAAAACACCGTGTATTGAATAAAACTAGTTTTAATCACAACAAAACTCGACCTAACTATAGCTCAGAGGGCTAAAGCGCTCTGTCTAACGTGTAGTGCGAGTGCATGTGGCATTAGAAATCAGTTTATCTATACCACGGTCAGTGATTGCACAGAAAAATTTCATATAGACGCAATCGAACAAATAAAAACATAACAAATATTACATTATTCAAAAATTCAAAAAAAAAACAGGGTCACTGACGAACGTTCAATACCAGAAACTGCGCAGTCTGATTCAGAAAAAATTGAATATTTGCAATGTAGTTATGATTTTTAGAAAATACACTCATTCTTCTCTACCACGCCTTTTACAATTAAATTAAATAAATTGCATATTAATTATAGTATTAACTGCAATTGTCTGAAAAAAGACGTTAAAATTCAAACTCAAACGAAAATTAAATTATTGTTAAAGAAATGAAAGAAAATTCCAAACAATCTTATATATGTTTAATTTAGAACGAGCTCTCAACCTCCGTATATTTACAAAAATAAAGCAAATCAAACATATTAGCTAGGTTAATACTAGTATTTCGATCTGGTTAAAGATCTCATCAGAACCCAATGTTTTAGAAAAGTTATAGCCTCCATAATAGGCAGAACTTTAACAAAAAACCGATTAATCATTAATTTTGCTCCATTCTTGTCTTCTTAGTAAAAATATTACTTGAGCCAGAGTAAAAACTAAAATTTTTTTAACTGAAGTCGTTAAAAAATTAAAACGTTTGTAGTTTTTGGTCGGTAGTAGCTAATTTTCAAAATGAACTGAATGTCAATATGTTTCCAGACATTTCTAGTCGTTGCTGGAATTTTATCCATTCCACACTGGTCTGCAAATGTGGTAAGAGTTTTTTTCTTTGCAAAATATAATAAAAACTAAGGAAAGAAACAGACTACATTAGCCAACATTATCAAGTCTCATACAGACTAAGGATTGGTTAAGAGTGACAAATTTATGCTGCTATGATGTAGAAATTCCAAATAGTTTATTAACTAAACAAATAATTCCATCATTTGGTCTCATATATTCTTAAGACTTTTTTATGCCTTATTTTATTCATACATATAATGTATGTTATTGGAAGGTTTTGTTTTTTTTTTCTGTACAAGAGAATTTTTATGTATTTTTTTTTGTTGTTTTAATAAATTTAAAAAAAAATGGTACCGTCAACGTCCAAAAAGTACAATTTTTTTGGATGTTGGTACAAAATTGAAAACTCCATTTAACATCCCTGATACAAATACATTTTTGTTTCAGTAGTGCCAATTACATCTTTTTTTTCTTTATTAAAATAGAACAACATGCTTGGTTGTAGACACGTATATAAAGTTCACTTAAAAATACAATTACTTATTTATAATACATTATTATAACGTGAAAATAAATTTATATAACCCCTCTTGAATATTAATGCAATTATACCATTTGATGTTGCGACGTTTTTTGTGTTTAACAAAATAAAATATTTTTAAGCACTAATTTGTTACATATTTTGTTTTATTGTCAACACTATTTTTGTTTTGCAGCCAACAAAATAGAAATTAACCTAAGTTGACTACAGCGGCAAAAGTAGTCGGGTAGCCGTGTAGTTGTGTTGGTGCCAAAATAATCGTTTTCATATAAACGTGTGTATTTTATTTTTGACAGGCTGTAGTCGTGTAGCTGCAGTCGTCTATGTGTTTATAGCATTAAGTGACAGCCTAAAGTGCGTATGTATTACTTTGTTGTGAAATCTTTTTCTCAATATTTGAATCAGGGATGATAAAGTTGGTACTATAGTACTTTTTATGGTACTATTTGAACCTCAAATGTACCATGATACTCCTATGACTCATTTAGTACGATTTACAAATTTTTCTATGTATGAATTTCTTGGTCCCTTTAGAATTCAATAATTATTAATTCGATTTGCAGTCCCATATGAACAATGAATTAATTTGGAACCAAACGCTGTAAATTCAATCACATGAATTTACTGAGTGCGACTGATTCCAGATGATTATATTAGAGTATTATTAATCGATTAAACCAATTATTGAATTCAATCACTAAGGGTTATAATTATTAACTAATTTTGATTTTCAAAAAAGTAAATAATAAAATTCTTATAAAAATGTGAAATGGACTATTAGCAGCGTGTTTTTAAAATGGAATGAGTTCACGAACAAATTTGTTTGCAACCAATCACAAGGATTAAATTCGCAAAAAGCTGTGAGAAACGTAATTCAATACAGCAAGATATTAATAGCACACTCAAAAAATATTAAAAATTTGGTGAATTTAAGAAAAAGTCTCAAAATTTTAATAATTCTTTATATTAATATCGGCTAATTTTCTTAGTACGAACTGCTAATTTTTACATAGCTTTATGTACATTTTCCGAAAAGTTTGGTATTAACATCTTAACATATTTTTTTTTAATACATTTTTCCTGTTTCATTTGTAATTGTTAATTTTGGAGGGTACAAAGATAAAAATTGGTAAAACCAAATGTATGCATGCACTTGTTGTTTGTTAATTTATATTTAATTTTTTTTTATACTTTGGATGCCGAAAAAGTACAGGTTGGTACTATCTTAAAATCGTATTTATCATCCCTGATTTGAATGTTTTTGGTTGAATTTTCTTTTACTTTTTAAAACAGCTGATTCCTTTCACAGAAAAAGTAATTACAAAATATTACCTACAGAACAGAACGGCAACAGAAAGTAGCAACTAATGAGGCCTTAACGGAAACAAATAAACTACCATATTCCGTTTTTGTGGTTAATTTTTTATGAAAATAATAAATGAAACTAAAAAAATCGGTAAATTGTAGTAAATTATTTTGGACAAATTTATGAAAAAGTTAAAAAAAATATTTATTTGATTATTTTTAACTCAACTGAAAACTTGTTTATTAAACTACAAACAGTAAACTACATACTATTCTTAGTGTAGACATTAAGTTTTGCCTAATGAATCATAATTTGAAAATGTTGTTAGATATGTGGTTTTGCATCTCCCCTAACGATATATGAGTAGATTAAGTATCGGATGTAATGGTGTGGAAACGCCTGTTCGTAAAATGAGATAAATCTATATTAATAAATAAAAATTTGGATAATTTCCTAAATGTTTTGTAAATTGAAATTTATTTTTATTTAAAATAAAAATTACAGCTTTTATATGAGCTAAGACTTGTGAAAATAGAATTATTGGTAATTTTTCTTACTTTTGCAAACAAAAAAAAAAATAATTTTTAAAGTACTGGCTACATACTGAGTACACTCAAAAAAAAAAATTTGTAAAGTCAGCAAAAAATTTTGCTGAGTCAGCAAAATTTTAGTCAGGAGGATGCTTGCAAAAAAGTTGCTAATGTCAGCAAAATCAGCTCGCTGATTTTCAGCAACAAAATTTTTAGATTCAGCAAAAGTTTTGCTAACACTTAGTAGATTAGAAATACAAAAGCCTTGCTAAAAATTAATAAATTTTTTGCTGAATTTTTGTAGACTGAAAAAAACTCAAACAATTTGTAGAAAAATTGTAATTTAGTTAATTTATTTGCTGAAAATCATAAAACATATTTTTCTGATTCTTTTAAAAATAATTTACTATAATAACGAAATATAAAAATTTTCATTTTTCCACATTGACGACATGAATTAATTTAATATCTGAAAATATATAGAAATAAATATATATAACATAACAAAAATTGTCTTTCAATTACTTACATCAATGGTTGTCTAAATGATGCTATCGCAACTGCCGAAGAAAATTATAGAAACGAAAAAATAAACAAAAACAAACGAAACGAAACGAAAAAAACAACCCTTTTTGCAATAAGAAAAGGAACCATAAAAATCTACCTAAGATGTGTGTCTTTGTCTTTCACTTTACTCTGTCTACATTTCTGTATATGTTTGTTTGCAATTTGACCACACATATAAACATTTAGTTTAAATAAATAAATATTTTATTTTGTCTTTTATTTAATTAATAGACAATTATTTTCACAAGCCGGTGACAACGCAAAATTTAAGTTATTTTAATCCTCAATTTTGTTTTATGTATGAAAAAGAGATACAAAAGTCTTCCATGGTTGATTTTTTTATATGTCTTATTAGAGTTGTACTTTTTAGTATCATTTTCCTCTTCTCTACTACATCTTGACATGCCGCGACATCTACTTCATTCTGCGTATATCTTTCAATCTGGTTGTCGTCCACACTATTAATGTGCTTATCAGCACAATTCTTTTTTAGCAAAATTAATTAGTAAAACATCAGTATATTAGTAAAGAATTAGTATAAAACAGTTATGTGCTGAATATTGGTGTTATCATTTCGACACTGTGCCAGTACTGTAAATGTTAAAAATCCGAACCACTACCAGTACATGTACTACAGTCTCCAACACAGCGCCAGCACTGGCCCGTACGTATTTTCCTACCTGGGTTGCTATACCCTATGGGGAATGGGACCGGTTCTGCGTGTGCCACAGGATCGCTCCCTTCGTGCCAGAGACCGGTCCTCTGCTAAACCCTACCCTATGTAAACAACTGGCAACTTTAACATTGGGGTCATTTGTCCTGCTTTAAACCACATAGTGGAATGCACAGGACTAACCAAAGATGGGCATACCACAAGGCTGTCGCAAAAGGTAATGTCGTATGAAATAAATGAAAAGTAAACAGCTTCCAATGGGTAAAATTCTGGCCAACTGGCTTTTTCTTGTTAATAATCATTCTGGTTAAGTGGTATGTCCTCCCTTTACCAGTCACAGGATTGGTAATTTTAGGACAATTGAATCTGCTTAACCCACTTCAGTATTAAATTATACCAGTCCTGTGTTAAGTCCTTCTTTAATCAGTCATTTTTAGGTCTGACTCCTAATTCCCCATAGGGTATGTAATCTCCTAATTCGAAAAACTAAACAATAGTTTTTATTTATTTAAAATTCGTTGTTGTTCGCGTTTTATCACTTAATATCGGAAATAAACACTTTTCTAAAGAACATATTGGCTTTACAAGTTAATAATGTCGATTGTTTTGCTTGAAAAATGCATTTATTATAATAACAAAATCCATTGATACATTATTCATCCTATATCGTTAGCCACTACTTTTTCCCATCTTTCTGGTAGCATATTGATTCAGAAGAACTGCTCCGGGTTTGAGGTAAAGAATGAATCAAGCCAATTTCTAATACCCTTTTCTGAAGTAAAGAGTATTTCAGTAAAAGAGTTCTGCATCGATCAAAACAAATGGTAGTCAGAATGGACAAGGTCTGTGCTATAAGGCAGTTGAGCCAAAACTTCCCATTCACTGTTTTTCAAGTAGTTTTTGACCGGTCTTGCATGTGGTCGCACATGTGGCCGAGCGTTATCATGATGGAAGATTATGGCCTCGTGTCTTGTCGAATATTCTTGTAGTTTTTCGTTGATTGCTCTCGTGAAACGAATCAATTCTGTTCGACACAGGTTCCCTGCGATCGTCCTGACCGATTTCAACAGCTCATAATACAAACACCCTTCTGATCCCACCAAATACAGAACATTACCTTGGATATTCGGCTTCTGCGTGGATTTGGTTGGTTGTCCGGGCTTTACAGATAACTTTTTGCGCTTGGGGTTATCGTAATGTACCCATTTTTCATCACCACTAACAATACGATGCAAAAATTACTTCTTTTTGTAGCGTTCCAGCAGCATTTCCGACATGCAAAATTGCCTTTCAACGTCCCTCGGCTTCAATTCATATGGGACCCAATTTCCTAGCTTTTCAATAAATCCGAATGCTTTTAAACGTAGGAAAATGGCTTGTTGTATGACCCCCCAATGATAATGAAAGTTCTTCTTGCGTTTGACAACAATCTTCGTGGAGTAATGCTTCCAATTCCTCATCTTCAAACTTTTTCGGCTGACCAGGCCTCTCCTTATCTTCTGTGTCGAACACACCCCTTTTGAATCGTGAAAGCCATCGTTCACAAGTTCTTTGAGTTGGTGCGTGTTGACCATAAGCTTCACAGCAGTCGTTTTCTTCAAATGAAAGAAGGTTATCAGACTTTCCCGCAAAACATTTTTAGGCACAAAATACGACATTATTATAGCGATTAAAAAAAATGTGTGTTTACACTTTGGCGTCTATCGAATACTGAATTATAATGACAGAAGTTTACCCACCAAAATACCATATTTGTTATTATTGACACAAGCCATATGTGATAGTTATGTCATATGCTGTCCAAATCGACATTATTAACTTGTATACTCAATAGTATTTCTCCAATCTGAATTTTTATATGTTTTAGAGGACATATTGATAAATCTGCAAACAAAAATTTAAGAAAAAAAAAGTGTTGCATTTTGAGATATTCACGAATCAAGGAAATTTTTTAAAAAAGGCGTATATATCTCAGTGCATATAAAATAAGAGCATATAGATGATAAAATCGGACTACGCGTTTAATAATTACGACCATTTGAACAATATATATTTTTATAAATTAACAAAAAAAAATTATACCTTTAAGCAGCGATAATACGCGAACGACAACGAATTTAACAAATTAAACATTTCTGTTTTCTCATACCAATAAGGTGATAACATACACCAAGTTTCATTCAAATCGGAAGCGGTGAAGTTGAAAAAGTTATAGATTCGTCGAAAGGCTTTCTGGTATGGTTCTATACAACTGCTTACGTATCAAGAACAAAATATAGGCCCTATGTGTGTCAGACATAGTTTAGTTTTTTATATATTCGCTACATTTTTCGTTACTCGGTGATCACAATTTTTTAGACTTTTGGGGTTTTTTGCTAATAAAATTGTTTGAAGTAAAAATATCTAAAATTGCAAAAATATGAGTTAAATTATTTTCAATTTATTGTACTATCAAAATATACAATTTTCATTTAGGTCTGGGAGTTTCATGCAGTAAAGGGTTATGACTCCTGTATGTCCTTTTTTTTTTTTTTGTTGTGTTTTTATTTCTTGTATTGACATCTTTTGTCATGATTTTATTTTATATTTGAATAATCTTGAAATCATCTAAAGTTTGTCAATGAAAAACTTTTGTTGCCTGCAGTGAAACTTTTTATTTTTTGCAATTTTATTTGTCTAAAAAGTTTATGAAACAAATTCAACCAGTGGTTGTTGTTATCAAAGTTTTTTTTTTGTAATTAAAGTGTAAACATTAGAGTTTATAGAAAACTTTTAGTAACGCAATACGGTTTGGTTAAAATTAGCCAAAGGTGAAGGAAATAACACTTTCTTTTCTAGAAAGTTTTTCATAAAATTTTGTATAAGTAAATTCTTTTGGAGAGTGCTTTTAAAATAAATATATTTAAATCGAATAATGTTTATCTTTGAAGAGAACATAAACTCACAAGGGAGGTATCCGACGCGGACTCTAGGATCGCAATAAAACTTGGGTATGTTGCGGAAGAGAAAAAATAAGTAACACGAGTATATTTTGTAGCTGTGCCATCCCATGATTAGGGTTTAAAACGTGGGGTCAAAAGTGACCTTAATTTTCGTTTTTGGCGTTTTATTTATGTTTTTCAAAAACTATATTCAAATTTGGTAAATTCGAGTTATATTTCATTGCAATCAAAGAAATGTTGAAAAGTTCTTAAACAAAAAAGTTTCGAGTTTCAGAATAAAAATTCGATTTTGTTAGCGAATATTTTATACTTTTATCATCATCCTATATTTTATCAGATACCCAATTTGATGTTCGGTGGTCGGCGTCAGGATACCTGCCTTTTCAGATAAGAGTAATTACATGTCTAACCTAATTAGAACGTATTCTTATTTCGGAAGAGATCTAAGTAAAAAACTTAAATTTTCGTTTAAAGTAGCGTACAAGACATTTAAAATAAGTCTTCAATCATTAAAACAGCCCATTAGTTTTCCTTTTTATTTTTTGAACTTTACTGCGCAACTCTAAAAACAAAACAAGAGTACCGGACATTGATACTACATATTTCGGTCACGATGATTTTAATGGCGTGTCCAGGCTATTCACTTGCGGGCCAGATTTTTCGTAAAATTGCATGTTTTAAAGAAATTTTTCGCACATAAAATTTGAAAAATAAGATATTTTACAAAAATATTTTGCATTAAAAATACAAAATCGTTTTTCGGACTTTCTATATTTTATATATTTAGTTAGAATATTGTTCTAACCTCGAAACCAAAATATAATATAATTTTGTCATATAAAATTTTATTTGTTGCTTTTTAAAAAGTGTATTCATTTCTATGATAGACAATACAATTGTTTCATTGGCATCACCCCAATCTTCAGTTGTCCTATGATTGGCTTAACTTAAACCGAGACATTACATACAGCAGACAAAATTTACTTGATGGAATAAATTGTGAAATTATTAATTGCGTTTAAATTAATGCAATAATTATGAAAAAATATAATATACTACTAATATAATATATGTACACTTAGGAAATTATGTTGGTAAAGACGACAGCAATTGTAGTCAAAAACACATGAAATTTCATTTAAGAAAGGACGACTTACATTTCGTTTAAATTCAACTAACATTGTCATTTGTTTTTTAATGTTCAAAAAATGACTAACAATTCTAGTAAACAACTGTAAAAATGAATGTAATATCATGTAATATCATTTGATGTGAGTTGTTTTTTTAAATGAACTACAAGGTTAGTTAAAAATTTTATTTGTTCTACAAACGACTTACATTTACATTAAAAATAATGAAACTGTATTACAACCCAAACAACTACATATTTTTAAAGCAGAAGTTCCCCGAGTGTATATATATATATATATTCTGTGCGCCCCGGTAGGCTGGTTGGTAGCGTGCTGGCTTATCTGTGCAGGGGTCGTGGGTTCGATCCCCACTAGAGGCACTGGTCTGTTATCGTTACAACGTGCCGAAGGCTATAGTAGCTAATGCTGAATGAAATATATATTCAAATTACTCGGGTTAAGTTTTGTTCGAGTAAACAAGTAACTCAATTTTGAGGTTTTTAACTTACTCGATTAGTCGAGTCAGATTTTAAAATTACTCGAATAACTCGAATTTCATTCGAATTTATTTCATTAATTTTTCCTTAAAAATTCATAATAAAATACAAAATATATATAAAATCTGAACACCCGGTAGGCTAATTGGGTTCCAGAGCGGATTCCAGAGGCACTGGTCTGCTAGTACCCGGTTAGGGTAATATGATATAATCTGTTATTATATGATTATTAAAAAATAAAAAATCAGGAGTTCCGAAATGTATTTTTTTTTAATTTAATTTAATTTATTTCAAAAAACCAACCGAGCCCTTCGGGCCATATATAGTTGGTAGACCAACATTAACAATCTACTTCATTATGTCACTTAAAACTATAAAACCTTAAATATCCTATTTTCTTACAATATAAAACAGTTTGTATATAGCAAGTTTAACTTACAAAAATTTAAGAAAAAAGTTTAAAAGAATTATTAAAGAATAAAGAATATGGCATAAACTCACATGACAAAAAGTATTGCAGTTTAGAGAATTTTGAAAATTTTGAAATTTATGGGAATTTTTGAAAATTTTTGCACATCAAATATCATTTACAGAAGCATATTCTACAAGTTTACACTTGAATGTTTTTAAAGATAGATCAAAAGATCTAAGTGGTAAGGGTAAATGGTTCCAACACTTAGCTACACGAACATGAAATGATCGTTCATGAATAATATAATTTCTAATGGGATATAAAAGTTGAGGGTTCTTTCAGTGTTCAAGAGTATAAAATGTCTATGTACATATTCAGGGCAATTAGAGAGCATGACTTTATGATAGAATAATAGCAATCGAATTCGAACAAAATTTTTAAAACTGCATCCCAAAAAATCAGAAATATGCCTCGAAACATGATCATATGGCTTCAATTTGTAAACAAAACGTATTATTTTATTAAACAGTAAATTACATTTATTGAAGTCATCGACACTACACCCAGAAAAGACTTCAATACAATATAATAAGTTGGACATTAATATTGAATGTGCTATGCGTTTTCTAATAGAAAGTGGCAAATAAAGATTTAGAGCATATAATCTACGCAGGGTAAAATAACAAAAAAAGGGTATCGAGTTATTCGAGTAATTTTAAAATCTGACTCGACTAATCGAGTAAGTTAAAAGGGTAAAATAACAAATTTTTATCAAAATAACAAAAAAAGTTTGCCAATTAATTTACAATTAAACAAATCTTTTTAAATAATATACAATTGAGAGTATATATAACTTTTAGAAATTTTTGCAAATATCAAAATTTATATGACATGTAGTTTATATCTCGGAAAAATATAGAGTAAAAATCATATAAATTACAAAAATTTTTCAATTATTTGATTAAGTTGAATATAGATTCGAATTGCAGAAAAACTGAACGGCCCAATTCGAGCTGTAACAACAAAAAAATTATGAAGGGTTAAGTACAATTTGAATCTTGAAAAAAACACCATCTAATGGTTTTACGATTGTTGTGATTTTTATTTTTGTTAATATTTGGATACTTAAAAATTTCGCTTAATTTATGGAAATTTTGAGCTTTTGGTCATATTTTTTTTTATAGTTTCGACCCTTTATTTAAGTATAATAATGTCTGTAAATGTAATAGTTTAGGCATGGGTCTCGGTGCCGAACGTTTTTTCTCCAAAAAATACCAAAGAAAAATATTTTTTATCAGTACAGTATTGCCTATATCGTGATGACACGTAAAAAGTTTATATTAAACCCCATAATACGTTTCCGATTTAAAATTTTTATGGAATATGAAAGTCAAAAACTGAAAGAAAACGAAAATATGTATTTTGGGTTCATTGTGAATGTAGTTTTCTATAAAATATAAACTTACTCGATGAACTCGATCAATCGACCATAATTGTTTGAGTTATTCGTTGCTCGAAATTGGCCATTTTAATTTACTCGAACAGTTGTTTGATTAAAATTAATCGATTAATTGAGTAACGGTTAACCGACGGAACACCCTAATAAATATATAACATAATCTCGCAATATTTCTATTACAGACCACTACCCAAACTCACGAAGATGCTACAAATGCCATCGATCAAGGAACTAAAGTTATTTTTGAACCAGAAAGTGTAGATGCTTTACAAGAACGACAAAATTTATCATCAGATGATGCGTCGGATATATCTAGTGTTGAATCCTTAACTGAGGGCAGCACCATAAGTGTGGCTAAGCACCGCTATGCTCAAATTCTTAAACAGGAGTTGGAAAATGATGTTGCTGAGGGTCTAATAATCTCAAAAGATCAATATGATCACTTACGTTATGAAGATGAAAAAATAATGCAACTAAAAAATGCAAGAGTAAGGACTAAGAGCAAAATTTTTTACAACTAAAGTATTATTTTTTATTTCAATATCTTTTCCAGGACATACGTGAACTTTATCAATTGGCTGAAGACATTATAATTGGAGAACGTATAGAAAATTATGCTGAAGAAGAGGAAGAAGGCGAAGAAGCAGGGGAACAGGGCGAAGAGTGAAATTAATTTCAACATTAATAGCGTTATTTAACAAAGAAATTTATTGTTTCTCAAAAATTTCCAATTAAACCTTTAAAAATTGTCAATTATTTTGTATGTAATTTTTTTTTTTCTTTAGTTTTGCCTCAAAACACGGACTAAAATTAATGTTTTGTCAAATGTTGTTTTTGAGTACTTACAAGGTATGCCCCTGAGGTGTTGTCTTTGGTTGTTAGTCTTCATATATGTAAGAGGCATATTCGGGAGTTTTTCAATACTACCCGGGTAAAAATAGTTATTTCTACCGGGTTAAAAATTAACATACACTCAAAAAAAAAAGTTTGTAAAGTCAGCAAAAAATTTTGCTGAGTCAGCAAAATTTTAGTCAGGAGGATGCTTGCAAAAAAGTTGCTAATGTCAGCAAAATCTTTTGCTGAAAATCAGCGAGCTGATTTTTAGCAACAAAATTTGTAGATTCAGCAAAAGTTTTACTAACACTTAGTTGATTAGAAATACAAAAGCCTTGCTAAAAATTAATAAATTTTTTGCTGAATTTTAGTAGACTGAAAATCATAAAACATATTTTTGTGATTCTTTTAAAAATAATTTACTATAATAACGAAATATAAAAATTTTCATTTTTCCACATTGACGACATGAGTTTATTTAATATCTGAAAATATATAGAAATAAATATATATAACATAACAAAAATTGTCTTTCAATTACTTACATCAATGGTTGTCTAAATGATGCTATCGTTTAAATGATGCTATCGCAACTGCCGAAGATAATTATAGAAACGAAATGAAAAAATAAACAAAAACAAACGAAACGAAAAAAACAACCCTTTTTGCAATAAGAAAAAGGAACCATAAAAAAATCTACCTAAGATGTGTGTCTTTGTCTTTCACTTTACTCTGTCTACATTTCTGTATATGTTTGTTTGCAATTTGACCACACACATAAACATTTAGTTTAAATAAATAAATATTTTGTCTTTTATTTAATTAATAAACAATTATTTTCACAAGCCGGTGACAACGCAAAATTTAAGTTCTTTTAATCCTCAATTTTGTTTTATGTATGAAAAACAGATACAAAAGTCTTCCATGGTTGATTTTTTTATATGTCTTATTAGAGTTGTACTTTTTAGTATCATTTTCCTCTTCTCTACTACATCTTGACATGCCGCGACATCTACTTCATTCTGCGTATATCTTTCAATCTGGTTGTCGTCCACACTATTAATGGCTTATCAGCACAATTTTTTTTTAGCAAAATTAATTAGTAAAACATTAGTATATTAGTAAAACATAAGTATAAAACAGTTAAGTGCTGAATAAGTACAACAAAAATTTTAGCTGAAATCACGATTTTAGCAAAAAATTTTGCTAAAAAATAGTTTACCTGATTTACAAGACGTTTTACTAACTTTTCTACTAACTTATTTTTTTGAGTGTATGTGTATCCTTTTATGGACATATATGAACTCATTCATGCTCATTAGGGCGGGTCGATTTAAAATCGCTCAACGTTCAAGGAAAATCGTATTCTAGGGATCAAAATAAGAAACTTTGCCGAAGGAACCATATCTCTAAAACGAATTCTGATGTCCCGACTTTTGACCCGTAGGGTAAAATTTTGAAAATCCCACTTTGATATTTCAGAAAGTAGGAGGAATCTCTGCAAGATTATGGGAGCTTCTTCTTCTCCGGGAGACACGCTAGCAGATTAATGCATAAAACATCATTCTAGGTGACCGTTAAGGGGATACAATTTAAGTTGAAAGAGGGCCTTTTTAGTCGTGTTTTTATAGCAAAATGTGCAAATCTCGGGATAGAGATATTTCAGAAAGTAGGAGGAGTCGTTCCAAGATTATGGTCTCTATTTCTTCTCCGGAAGACGCTCTAGCAGATTAATGTATAAATTATATTCGATTGGGTTGGATTCGATTGGGGCATTATAAACGGGTCAAAGTGGGATTTTTCAAAATTTTAAACTACGGGTCCAAAGTCGGGACATCAGAATTCGTTTTAGAGGTATGGTCCCTTCGGCAAAGTTTCTTATTTTGATCCCTAGAATACGATTTTCCTTGAACGTTGAGCGATTTTTTTGCCTCCATACATATCGACCCTGCCTAATGCTCATATATGAAGGCATTCGAGTTCATACATCATCATATACTACCATATAGGATTCATATATACTCATAAGTGGTCATATGTGATCATACATGTAAATATTACCTCAGTTTTAGTTAATGTACATATATGATAATTTATGAAAATGTATGGACATGTATGAGCATACATGTAAATATTACCTCAATTTTCGTTAATGCACACACATGAAATGAACATCATATCTGGTCTCTCATGTGAACATATATGAATAATTTATGAACACATGAATCATGTATGGATGCATATGTGCATGTATGAACTGTGTATACTCGTGTATGCTTTCAAATAGGGTAGTCATATATAATATGATAAAGACATATTTGACTTTGAAAGGAAATGACGGCAACATCGTTTTTGGTAACTTTTTCTGCTATTTTTACAGACTTATTTGTATGAATTTAATGCTCTAAACTAATATGATTTTATAATGCATTTTGATTTTGTAATTATTTGCCAGTATTTATCGAAAAATACTCTGATATCACAAATCAACAAATGATAAAAAAAATGTCAACTTTGATTAGTTTGATGAGTGACAGAAGGGATTTTATGGTAATTTAAATAGGCCAATAGTCACAATTGGCATACATTGCAATCACTGATATTGAAGATATCTAAATGTAATTTGATAGATATTATAGTAATAAATATTTAATTATTACTCATTGAAATGTTTAATGAGTGTGACATATGATAATGAGTAGGGCTCGGAAGTTAATGCATTTACTTTCGTGTTTTATGTACATAATATATGTATTAAAAATCGTAAAATATTTACTTAAAATATTAAAATATGCATTTAATATTGATTTTTTCAACGTAGTCACTCACTACTCTTTCCAGAAATTTCTTAAAATTTGTTCTAAAAAGTGGATAAAAAAATTTAAAACTATGAATAATTTTCGTCCTTTATTTTTCTTTTGCTGATAAAAACAAATATATCTGTAAAAATTTAACCCTCAACCGGCGTAAGCTTTTTTGCAAATAAAATTTATACCATTTGTTCGGCACGAAAAATAAACAATAAGTGCTCCTACCAAAAAAAAAAAAAAAAATGTCGTCTATTTTTAGCGATATGTTCCAAAATAGGCTAGGAGCGATTCTCAAAAATGATTAAGTTTAGTTTGTAGTTATCTCTTGTTACCCAGATATAACTAAAGTCCAAAAATTACCCATTTTATGGTTTTACGTAAGAAGATATGGCGAATTTCGTTTGTCGAAAAAAGCTAAATTGAGCGATAACGCACCTAAACTTCAACATGTATTGATTAAACTTAAAGGCTTTACTAATACTACTATATACGTTTTCAAGTTAAGACGACGTCCTTTACGAGTACTTTATTGGCATTGTATGTTTAAATCTTACTTGGTCTTAAGTATCAACGGTTTCTAGTCAACATACATATGTTTTCAAAATTTTTGAAAATTGTGTTTATTTCAAAATATTTATTTTTTTTTAAATTTTATGAAATTCAAGTTTTAACACTTACTCGCTGTCAAACTGTGTCAAAAACACAAAATTTTCTATCGGAATAGCTTAATTTCTTATTTTAAAACACTCATTTGGAGCATTTATAGCCAATTTAAAATACCACGCCTGGAGGCGGCCTTGCCGTTTAGAGGGTTAAAATAATTAACATCCTCGATTTTCTGTTCTTGGTTGATATACGAGGGCAGATCAATAAGTCCGTGACTTTTCGAACTTCTGTTAATACACTACTGTCAAATTTTGAGCAAGTTCCGTCATTTACTTTGCGTTTAACAGCTGTTCAAAACATACAACCTCGTGGATTTTTTTAAAAATGGAAAAAAGTGAACTTCGAGTGCTCATTAAACATTATTGTTTGCGAAAAAAAAAATGTCAATCAAACCAAGGAAAAGCTTGATAAATAATATGGGGACTCTGCACCATCGATTTCAATGGTAAAAAAAGTGGTTTACTGACTTTCGTTGTGGTCGCACAAGTACAAATGACGCTGAATACACCCGAAAATGGTGTTGGCCGATCAAAGAGTAAAAGTGCGTGATATTGTTGATGCCATAGGCATTTCATATGGCAGTGTGGTTTCGATTTTAAATGATCAGTTGGGTTTAAGAAAGCTGTCAGCAAGATGGGTGCCGCGTTTGCTCTCAATTGACCATACACGTAATCGTGTGACAACTTCAAAGGATTGTTTGGAGTTGTTTAACCGCAATTCGAATGAGTTTTTGTGGCGTTTTGTAACTGTGGATGAAACATGGATCCATTACAACACTCCGGAGACCAAGCAGCAGTCTAACAATGGGTTTCTCTGGATGAACCAGCTTCGAAGAAGGCCAAGGTAAGTTTGTCGGACAATAAGGTGATGGCAATTATTTTTTGCGATGCACGCATGATAATCCACATCGATTACCTTCAAAAGGGAAAGGCAATAAACGGCGAATTGTATGCCAACTTATTGGACCGATTTAACGAGGATTTAAAAAAAAAAACGACCCCATATGGCCAAGAAAAAAGTTCTTTTTCATCAAGATAATGCTCGGGTGCATACGAGTGCAGTCTCAATGGCAAAATTCCATGAATTGGGCTACGAATTGGTACCTCATATTCTCCGGACTTAGCCCCCAGTGACTATTTAATATTTCTAAACTTAAAGAAATGGCTCGGTGGAAAGAGATTTAGCTCCAACGATGAAATTATTGATCAAACAAATACCTATTTTATGGACCTCGAAAAATCCTATTTTTTGGAAGGGATACAAAAATTGGAGAAAAGTTGGACTAAGTGTATTGACCTAAAAGGAGATTATGTTGAAAAATAATTTTTTTTTGAAAAAACAGTGTTTCATTCAAGAAGTCACGGCCTTATTGATTCGCCCTCGTATAAACCTGATCAAAACCTTGAGTTTTTTGTGGGTGATGAATTAGAATGAGGCTGGAGATGATCTAGTCGCTTAGGTCGAAGAGCTTTCTTAAAAACATGCATTTAATTGAAAAATTTGCAAAAATATGCATTTATAGAAATCTATGCTACAAAAAATGCCAAAAATATGCATTAAATATGTATTTATAGCAAAATATATAAAAATATGCATTTGTAGCTAAATATGCAGAAATATGCATTAACAAATCGATGCCATTTTGTTCCAAATATGTTGATAGGAAAAGATAACGACAACAAACATGTATTTACATGAAGTTCCTTCCGAGCCCTAATAATGAGTTACTAATTCAAAATTAAATAACACGATAACAAAAAGATAATACGTATGTATGGGTTACTTATTGAAAATCTAAAGGAAATGGTGAAATATATTTTACTGTTGTGCAAGTAATATTAAGGCCCGATTACTGAATGCCCAGTTAAAATTCAAAAAGCAATTAAATTGAAAATTTATATGGGAAACAACAACAAATGTGTCAGTTAAAGTCCCAGTAAGTACACGCAGAGAAAAAATATGGTTGCAATATGATTGTGGACACAAAACTATGTTTTCTACAGCAATGAATGGTTGTTTCAATTAAACTATTATTGTATCAATCAAATTTCACCAATAATGGTAAAAATTACTATTTTTTCAGTTATCATATTATTGTATTGTCTACAATCATACTATACTACTTATTATCATATTCCTCTATCTAGCTGCAGCCATATTAGAGTTGCGCCAACTATAAGATGATCAGTCGGTTTTTTTATGAGCATCTTCGCTTTTTTAGTTTCATTCTTGCTTGAAATTTTGTGAAAAGAACCCACAAAATTTTTTAGAACAGATTACCTCAGCACATGTTCTAGAACAACTTCTTTTAACACCGGTTACATGGAACCGGTTTTAGAACTGGTTCCTGGGAGTCGAAATGTAAGGTGTCACTGTCCCAGAACCTGTTCTATAACTCGGTCTAGAACCGGTTCTAGAGCAACCTGTTCTTGTTTGGAGGTAAAGAAGCTATTGCAAATAGGACAAACTCCATATAACAAGAACCAGTTGCGGAACAGAAATTAGAACCTGTTATAATAAAATATAAGTTGTTCTGCAACCAGTTATGTGGATTTTACTGTTTTACTGGGAAGTTGTGAGAAACAGTCAGCCTCAACAAATTAAATAATATTAAACAAAAAGACATTAAAAATGGACAAACAGCGTAGTGATCGTAATTGTAATGTTTATGGAAGAAGAATGAATAAATTGTAGTCTCAAGTCGGTCTGCCCTGGAAGTCTAGGCAAAAGTTTAATTGTCTGACACTCTTTAACTAAAGTTATTGTTTATTATATGGACATGTTACGAATTAAGCATAAATTGATAAAAAAAGTGCTTTATTTTTTTATTGTTTGTACTTATGCAAAAAATATTGTTAAAGAAAAAAAAATGGGAAAGAAAAATTTGAACAAAATACACATGCTTTTAAATATGTAGTACGAAATGATCATAATATTTATGCAATAATCATAACATGGTAATAAATGATGACTAAATTCGTGTCCATGATCATAATATGATAACTAGGACAATAATATGGTTATAATGCAATTATTATGATTGCTGCAAACATGGTTTGATCATTATAAACGGGCTTTATTCTGTAATCACATGTATAGCTTGTATAGCTGACATAAATGCTAAATAAATATACTATTAAAAAACATGCACATTTTCTTTATCTAGCTTCATATTATGATAATTCATACAATTTTCCAGAACCATAATATAATATTCCGATATATTTGGAACCATAACATGGCAATCTAATTATTATATTATGATACAGAAGCAGATAAGAGTATGGTTGTCACAACCATAGTAACATGGTTGTCGCAATCATAAACCAAAAATGTATGATGCTCTTCGAATAAGGTTCCCTCAACCATGTTTTTCCTTTGCGTGTAGCTAACGGGACATTGTAAAAATGAGGCTTAAAAAAATTAAAGTTTCTTTTTATTCTTTTATTATTTCATCTCTTCCTGTTGCTGCAACATAATAGAATAAATACTTTCATTTTAAATTTATGTATTTATCATAACAGCAGAGATTAAAAATAGAATTAATAAACCCACTTTCCTTTATCAACAAAAATGACAATGTGGGGTTTATTATATATTTCATATGTATGGTAGAATCAGGGCCGTAGCCAGGAATTTATTTGGGGTGCCAATTTGAGTTCAGAATTGTGCACCCAGAATGTTTTGTTTGTTTTGGCATAGAAAATAATATACAATTACCGAAACTTAAACAATTTTTAGCTAAGAGACAAAAAAAAATATGTGTATTATAAATTATTTCACATTTATGCCGTTTTAGAGCTCTTGCGTGATTCAAAGTTATAGACCAAAATCTAAAAAGAGATTCTATATATAGTAGAAAAAAATATTTACAAAGAAAATTTAGCAAAAGCAGCTGCGCATAATTCCAAATATATTTTTATTAAATAGCCGGTTTGCTGGTTTACAAACATAATTCACTTCTTGACGTTAAAATGCATTGTTTTCAAAATCCGTGGCTCAAACCGCTGGTTTTCAAAAAACTGTTTATCTATAATTTTTTAAAAAATATATGCTAATTATAAGTATTAATTCATTAATTTATTTGATCAAAAATTTTAAGACAGCTATTAATTCATTTGATTAAAAATGTATCAATATTCCATATATTTTATATATTGCCCAGCGAAAAAAGAGTGGAAAAAGATGTAGTAAAATCATCACATATACGGATTCAGATGTAGTGCAAATTGAGGTGAAACACGCATGATTTTAACATGGGGTTGTCATAGGAAATGCAAATTCCTCGAACTTCACTTTATTAAAAGTGATTAAATCTCCTGATTTAATCTTTGATAACACTCCAAAAAAACGCACTGCTTCCAACAATATGTTCCGCAATGATGAAAGTGCTACTACATCTTCCAACGCAGCTGCATTAACGAACAACAATACCTCTGCCACAACAGCTGCTATGCCGCCTGCAAATATGAATTGTTTTTCTTGGGATGTATTTGATGAAAAGCTGAACAAGGCGCTTGACTCCAAATTGGAAAATGTTTTAAGGAAAGATGATCTTGCTCCTATATCTACAGAGATCCAGCAATTGCGTTCGGAAAACACTCGCCTTCAAAAAGAATTGCAAAACATGAAAGGTAGACTGGAATCTGTTGATAAGGCGTTTAGGCGTAACAATATTGTCATAAGTGGACTTACAAGTGAATTTGTGCCACATGCACTTAATGAATTCAAAAAAATATGTGCAGACCCTCTTAAAGTTTCCGTAAATGTGGTAGAAGCCAGAAAAAATTGGAAAGTCTTTTATCCTTACCCTTAATTCCGCCTTAGAAGTTAACTCCATTTTGGCCAAAAGACGGTTTCTCGTTGGCTCCAGTATTTTTATCGATAAGGATTACACTGCCGTTGAACGGAGCAAACGATACTTCTTACGTCAGATCGGTAAAAATGTAAAACTAGCTGATAAGAATATAAAAGTACGCTATGGGGATCAGCGCATATATGTTTCCGACAAACCTTTTGCCAGTAATGAGGACAAAGTTATTGCAAGAAACAAGGAGGATGCTGAATTTTTAAGAAAAATTTTATTTAAAGTGAATTATGAATGCAACATTGTTGTTCGTGACGCACATAATTCTAAAATTATGCCTGTGGCTGCCGCCTCAAATACTTTTACACCCAATTAGCAACTAGAAGTGTGTCGATTGGTTTCATATAATGTGGCTAACTTAAATAGTAAACTTAAATTTGGTAATTTCTTTACATACATAAACAATTTTGATATATTTTTTCTTTATGAGACGCATGTACTTGCCGATAAACGTATACATTTTTCTAGCTTTTTAAGAAACTATGTTCTTTATTGGGTGGATGCCACTAAAATTCATGCCAAAGGGGCGTGCTATTGGTGGCTGTTTGTTCGGTTTTAAAAAGAGCATACAGAGTAAATATACATTAAAATTTTGCGAATTTCAAAATGGTGTAACTTTATCAGCCAAACTAAATGATGTTTGTTTTCATTTCATTCCGAGCTACATTAATTGCACAAATTGGGTGCACGATTTTAACAGATTTACAAAACTTATTGAAAATCTAAACGGCGAGCCTTTCTGTATTATTGGGGATTTAAATGCGCGAGTTTCTACTGCACAAACAATTGATGATAATATGTTAGTAAATTCTCCTTTAATCTCCATTTCTCGTAAGTCTAGGGATAATACTATTGATGGAGAAGGAAGAAAACTATTGGCCTTTTTGGATGATTATGGTGGTATTATAGTTAATGGCCGTATGGCGGGTGATTCTGAGGGTGAGTTTACTTTTTGTGGTGTTATGGGTAGTTCGGTTATTGATTATTGTATTTGTTCTCCTGATGTGTTGAAGCTGCTGTCTGACTTCCAGATACCAAGTAAGCCTTTTTCGGATCACATGCCCATAGTTGTGTCATTATGCACAAAAAATAACTTTTTCTCAAGGGAATTGGAACTCCCACAGAAACTTCCTTGGCTTCCTAAAAATATTGTTAGATACTTAAATACCCTTGAGGGTCTTTCTGATCTTGATTATTTACATTCAAACTTACCTATTCAGGAAAAGGTAAATATTTGCACTGGGAAAATTCGTACGGCTGCTGGTGCGAATATTGTGAAAAAACGTTTTGATCCCAAACATAAATGGTACGATTCGCAATGCGAACATTTTCGTAAAAATATGCTTGAAAAGCTTAATAGTTATCGCACTTCTAATACGGACTGTGACAGAAAATCTTATGTCGAAAGTAGATCAATGTATTCTAGATTGTGTTATGAAAAAAAGTTAAAATTGAAGATTGTAAACATCGAAAAATTGAATAATGTAAGGAACGGTAGCGAATGGTGGAAACTGGCGAATTCGATGAAAAGTTGCTGCCCTAGGGTAGGTAACAATTTGGGCATTGTTGATTTTTATGATTATTTTAAATCGCTTTTGTTTGCTTCGGATTTTGAAAATGAAGTTTTATGGACCTCACCGAATATAATTGACCCTTTTCTTGATTCTCCTTTTGAAGTGAGAGAACTTGTTTTATTTTTGAAAACTGTCAAACCAAATAAGGCTCCCGGTCAGGACAGAATTAGTTATGAGTTCTATAAAAATGCTCCAGATAGTTTTTTAAATGAGATTTTGTCATTATTCAATTTTATTTTTCTTCATGAGGAAATACCTGATTCTTTCCGGAGCTCTGTTATAGTACCACAATTTAAGAAAGGCGACATTAATATTGTTTCCAACTACAGGGGGTTATCTCTTCTCGATACAATGTATAAGATGTTCACTGGTTTGTTACTCGCACGTATAAACAGCTGGTTAGATTTTAACGGTACTATAAATGAGTACCAGGCTGGGTTCCGCAGGGAATATTCAACAATTGATAATTTATTCAATTTAACCAGTATTGTAAATTTGGGTTTTAATCAAAAACGGAAAACGTTTGCATTTATTGTAGATTTTTCTTCGGCTTTTGATATTATCCCACGCAATTCGTTATTCTATAAACTTTGTCGTTTAGGGCTTTCTAGTAAAATAGTTCGAATATTGCGCAAATTGTATGAAAATACACATAGCCGTGTTTGGGATGGTAGTTCTCTATCTGATTCCTTTAAAGTTTCGCAAGGCGTTAGGCAAGGGTGTTTGTTAAGCCCAGTTTTGTTCTCCCTCTATCTGAATGACCTGCCTGATTGTTTACCTGGCGGTATTACTGTCGCTGGCACAGTTGTAAAAGTACTATTGTATGCGGACGACATTGTGCTATTGTCTGACTCACCCACAGATTTACAAAACATGATTGATGCCTTATATATTTACTGTGTTAATTGGGGTCTAAGAATTAATCTAGACAAGTCTAAAATCATGATATTTAGAACGGGCGCTAGGTACAGTAGTAGGCTTTCATGGAAGTACGGCAACAATCAAATAGACGTAGTTAATGAATATAAATATCTTGGGGTGATCATTACATATAACCTATCGTTTAAAAAACACCTTGAAGCTAAACTTGCTTCGTCGAAGATAGCTATAAATGCCACTTGGTTAGGATATATTCACCATCCAAAAATTAATTTTTCAAACAAATTGAAAATTTTTAATACGGCTGCAAAATCTATTTTGTTTTATGGGGCCCAATTGTGGGGTTTCCTTAGATTTGAGGAAGTTGAAAAATTATTAAGATATTTTTTAAAGAAAATGCTGTACCTACCAATGAACACTCCTAATTATATGTTACATATCGAAACAGGATTGCCTCCATTGTATTTGGAAACTTTAGGATTGCATTTTAATTATATTAGGAAAGTTCTCAACCTTTCCATGAATAGACTACCCCGTTTGTTGGCTGAGGAAACTATACGAAAAAACACTTTTTGGTTTCCGCATTGGAGGTCTCTATATACCGACTGCGGGATAAGTTTAGACAATGAGACTTGGAGAATAAACATACTTCATCAACACGAACTTATAATGAATAATTTAAGATCTTTGGAGTACAATAATTTTGTTACTTGTGCAAGAAACCCGCGTTTTGGACTTCATGATATGTATCCAACTTTGAACTATGACATTCCGCCGTATTTCCGGGAAAGTAATTCGGCTTACTTTGTAAGCTTGATAATGAAGGCCAGGGGCGGCCTATTAAATTTAGGTTCGCGTGCTTCATATGGAGGTGAGGCGAGTTTATGCACTCTGTGCAATTGTAATGAACAGGAAAACACAGATCATTTAATTGGTAAATGTCCCATATTTTCTGGGTATCGATATACCTTCTTTGGTAAAAGATTTCTCTCTAGTAATGAAGTTTCTAACTTATTAAACGGCGAAAATTACATGCTCTTATACAGATTTTTATCAAGTTGTTTAAAATATAGAGAACTTATCATATCTGAATTTAGATAAGTTGCAATTTGTAAATTTTGTATTTAATAGAATTTTTAATTTATTATGCCAATCAGACACACAACATATAATGTTATGTCTTCCCATGATTTAATCATTGTAAACAATTTAGTTATTATAAATTTTAAGTATGATTTATACATTTTTAAATAAATCATTCATTCATTCATTCATTCAGGTTATGAAAGATTGTGTTTTTGGGTGTCCTTTTTCATAGAACTTAATTTGTTATTTTTAATTAGTGGTTAAGGTGTGATGCCAAGTCTCATCTTATTTACCGAGTGATAATATGAAGCTGTAGGACTGCTTAAACGGTTATAATGAAAAAAAAACTTTTAAACTATACTATATGCTAAGTTTCGGAACTGCTCTAAAAGGCCAGCATTAGATCAGAAAAATCAGTAGTAGTAGCTACTTTGTGTGTAATGAAAATGTTGTTTCTTTTGAACTACTTCGCATTATTTTTGCTGGGTGTATATATATTTCGATTAATAATTTATTGATGGAATTCAAAATTAATCAATATTGTATACCTTCTCAAAATGCCTTGCACGGATGTGGTTGTCATAGCAAATGTATTTTTGATAACATGAATAATAATTCCTATTTAGTTAATAGATTTATTTGCACTTATGTGAACAAATTCTCACAGAAGTTATTTTTTAATTTGAAAGCCTATTGGCCAATTAATAAATTAAAATATTCCACTCCCTTAAGTTAACTTAAATTGGAATTAAAAAAAAAAAAATCCTGATAAAAATTTACTCTAAAAAATTATAAATATTATTTTACTACTCTAAAAAAATTATAATAATTATTTTTTCTAACCCAATTACGAGGACATAGCAATAAGTCCGTGACTTTTAGTAGTTATATGAAATGCAACACTGCTCCCATCAAGTACCACCTGTTAATAGACTAGCAAGTTCCGGATAAAAGATAAAAATGGAAAAAAAATGGATAAAAGTGAATTTCGAGTGCTCATTAAACATAATTTTTTGCGAAAAAAAAACCGTCAATTAAACCAAGGAAAAGCTTGGTATTATGGGAACTCTGCACCATCGATTTCAATGGTAAAAAAGTGGTTTACTGCCTTTCGTTGTGGGCGCAAAAGTACAAATAACGCTGAATACACCCGAAAATGGTGTTGGCCGATCGAAGAGTAAAAGTGCGTGAGATTGTTGATGCCATAGGCATTTCATATGGCAGTGTGGTTTCGATTTTAAATGATCAGTTGGGTTTAAGAAAGCTGTCTGCAGGATGTGTGCCGCGTTTGCTCTCAATTGACCATAAACGTGGCAACTTCAAAGAATTGTTTGCAGTTGTTTAACCGCAACTCGAATGAGTTTTTGCGGCATTTTGTAACTGTGCATTTGTAACTGCACTTGGATTCACTACAACACTCCAGAGACCAAGCAGCAGTCTAAACAATGGGTTTCTACGGGTGAACCGGCTCCGAAGAAGGCCAAAGTAAGTTCGTCGGTCAATAAGGTGATGGCAACAGTTTTTTTGGATGTACTCGGGATAATCCACATCGATTACCTTCAAAAGGGAAAAACAATAAACAGCGAATATTATGCCAACTTATTGGACTGATTTAACGAGGGTTTAAAAAACAAAACGACCCCGTATGACCAAGAAAAAAGTTCTTTTTCATCACGGGTGCACATGTGTGCAGTCTCAATGGCAAAATTCCATGATTTGGGCTACGAATTGGTACCTCATATTCTCCGGCTTTAGCCCAAAGTAACTATTTCCTATTGCCAAACCTAAAGAAATGGATCAGAGATTTAGCTCCAACGATGAAATTTTTGATCAAAACAAATGCCTATTGTATGGACCTCGAAAAATCCTATTTTTTGGAAGGGATACAAAAACTGGAGAACTAAATGTATTGAGCTAAAAGGAGATTGTGTGGAAAATTTTTTTTTTTTGCAAAAAAACTGTGTATCATACAAAAAGTCACGGACTTATTGATCCGCCCTCGTATATTTCAAATCAAAATAAAAATTTAAATATATGGATTCTAAATTTTACAATTTTGCACTAAAAAGCAAAAATTTATTTTCACAAAGTTTATGAAACGTTTCATGATGGAGGTCTATGAAATATTTGTCATAATCTTTTATGAAACTGTTCATCATATTTATGGAATTTCCATAAATATGATGAATAATTTATGAAAAACGATTTATAAAACAAATTCATCCATATGATGAAACTTTTTTCCCTGAGTGTATGGAACTTGACATTCGAAAATTGGAAAAATTGAAAATAATTCTTTTGGGTTCAGTGCGAATGTAGTTTAAAAAAGAAAATATATTTTAACCCTTATGTTTACACCAGGGCCTGGCCAGGCCCTTTTCGTTTTTTGTCGTGTATTTTTTATACTTCCTTAGAAGCTATAGTAATGATATACCACGATATCCTCAAGGATACATTTTAGAACAGTTTAGTTCACATTTAATTCTATTTTTTTTTGCTAGGGTGTTTAGTTTTTTAAAACTCTAGTCATATCCGTACCACCTGGGTCTGGCCAAACTCGCAACATTTTCTTAACATTTTAACAGGTATTGCAACATTTTCCGAAATTTTGAAAAAATTACTTACAATTTTTAAAACAAAGTAAATGTGGCTTTTTAAAAATATTTTTTTTTTTTAACTGAAAAAACTAAGAAGGTTGTGAATTGCAACAAAAATTTATTTGAACTAACAATGTGCATGAGCTGCAAAGAAAATATTCAGTTCATTTGAAATTGTTATTCGACATAGTGGTTGTGTATAGTTTGTGTTTTGTTGATATTTAAAAAAAAAATGGAAAGAAATAATGAAGGGATAGAAGAAGTTTACTTGGTCTATCAGTCGAATTCACACAAAATTTTTATATTAACTTTTTCATATAAAGTCGTCTAGTTTCGCACCGGGTCTGGCTAGACCCTGTTGTTATGAATGTGACAAATCAACTTGGTGTAAACATAAGGGTTAAATATATTTTTCAATTAGAGAAAGTCCGCAGAATTAGAAATTTTAAATAATAAAAAAAAAAAACTCAAAGCCTAAATAATTTTGTATAGATAAAAGTTTTTAAAATTTAAAGTTTTCGTTGTAGAAGAAAATAATGAGAAAGTAATAGTTTTTCTATGGCTTAAAGCTGCTTTGTTTGCATTTTTTTAATCCTGCAAGAAAATGAATGTTGATGTTAATGAAAATTTTTAACTTTAAACGCAAACCACACACAATTGGTGTGTTTTCTTGCTAAAAACGGTTTAAAATTGTAAATCTTTTTCTACTCAAAATTTTGCAAAACTTAAAGACGGAATAGAAAAAAAATTTAAAACAACTTTGACAACTTTTTAATCAAATTACTATATTAAAATTAAGTATAACCGTCATTTTTTTAAACTTTTAAATCATTTCGGACCTCCTCCCATCCCCTGGTTATGGGCCTGGGTATATTGGACAACGCCATTTCCGCTTTGATTCCAGTGAAAAAGTATTTAAAAAAAAATCTGAAACAATATAAGAAAAATGATAATGAAATACCATCATGACACGCAAAAATATACAAAAAAAAAAAAAACTGTCGACGGACTAGCATCTACAAATTAAATACAGTGGTTTAATTATAATTTTATCACGTTTATAAAATTTTATGAAAAAATAAAAAAAAAATAAGTTTTTGAAATAATTTCATAGCTCTAAAGAAAATTTTCATTAAATTTATGAAGCGATAAGTTGTGCAATAAAAATTGTTTTTATGAAACTATGAAATTTTATGAAAAATTTCATAATATTTGTTTGCCGTAAACGCAGGTTCCAATTAAATAAAAAAAAACAAGAATATTTATATTTTATAATTAGAGAAAAGGTCTCTGTTTATTTATAATAAATTTAATTACCTTAACAAGGGTTTTTTGCACGTTATTCCTTTAGTAGTTGAACAATAACTAACTCTTTTTACAAAGAAGAGTATAGAGAAAAGGAGACCAACAATGCCTAAAGGTATCGTTTACGGTTTACTCGTTAAAATCGGTGTAAATACTGCCATCAAAGTTGTAAAAGTGGGAGTAAAAACAAGGTTTTAGGAAATAATTAACCCTACCATGGGTAAGGGATACCAAAGGGGTACATTAAATAAAATTAAGCAAAATAAAGGTTTACGTTTAGACAATATTCATAAAATTTCTTGGATATAATGAAATTCTTCATTGAATCTACGAAAAAAATTCTATGAAATTGTTACATTAATTCGTTAATATTATGAAGAAAACTGCATTTTCAGTTTTTTGTCATCATGTCTGAATTTGACTAAAAAGTAATTCAAAATTTAAATTTTTAAAAAATATTTTTTAATATTTGTAATCATTTAACGATGCCAATAATGTGGGTATCCAATTAAAGGAAAGAAGAAGAAGAATCTTATCTTTTTAAAAAATCATTAGTCATAACTTTCCCTTTTAAAAAAATTTCACAAATGACATTTTAAAAATTTCATTCTCTAATATACTTGACGATTTTAAATTCGTAGCGAAGACACAAACGGGGTTTCGTAGTTTGACGTAAATTAATGGACGTCGCACAGTAGCGCCTGTAGAACAAACAACAAAAATTTCACGTGCCCCTAAAAAATATTGAATAAACCTATTTTATAGAAAATTGTCCAACGATATCAAATATGCCACTCTTATTACAATCAGAAGATATAGCCCTTCAAAGTTGACCGATTTTCAGTGTTCAATAAAACATAACAGTTTTATGTAATTTTGTCCGCTTTCAGATGCAGAACCTCGAAAACTAGATAACGGATCGTCATTCTTTTTAATGTTATTGATACATATATTTATTAAGAGAAGATTAAAAAAAAATTAGACTGTTTGCTTTGTATTGGTCCAGGTACTTTGATATTTACAAACTATCAATTTTTTCAATATTTCTCAACTTTGGTAGAAAATAAAAAAAACTATTAAAAACTATATTTGCCATATTTACAAAATAAGTTCTTTGATTAGTCCTTTACCTATTGCAAAAATTTCCAGCTGCCCGTCCTTCCCCATTTTTTGCTAGAGGTATAATTTCGAAAAAAAAATACATGGTTCAAAAAAGGTGTCTCATTAATTTTTTTGCAATTAATGACATATAAACGCGAAAACCCATTCTTATTATTATTGTTAATATATATGATTTTTGTTTATGATTTTAGGTAGATATTTTAAAACAACCATAACCCCATTATTAGTCAAGGTTAGGTAGATTTTTGTTTTTCATTCAAGGTAGATTATGAAAATGTTTGTACATTATGTAGATTTTTGTTTTTAATTCAAGGTAGGTTAGACTATATATTTAAAAACAATCATTATCCCGTGATTAGTCTAGATTAGGTAGATTAGACTATATATTTGAAAAAAAAAATATCATAATCCCGTAGTTATATATTTTATGAATCTCCCTAATAATTTCTCCTCTTTGAAATATAATTTATACCCGTTTTATTTAATTTAAATATTTTATATTGTCCTACTTTTAATTTGTTAATTATCTTAATTTTGTTTTATATTATATTATCAAATATTTCTTTTATAATACTCTTTATTTTATGTTATATCATTTATTATATTTCATCATACATTTTCAATAGTTCAAATCTAGTTTTACCGTTACTTTTCTTGATGATTTAAATTTTATTTAACATAAAGAAAAGAATTTTGTAAAATCTCGTTCAGTCTTAAGTTATCAATCAAACTGTTGCATTATTGACATTGAAGTCGGGAAAAAATAAAGGTTTGTTAAAACTTTACAAACACTGTGTAACTTAAATTACTCCGTGATTAGTCTACGACTGAATGTTGGTGAGACACGTAATTTTAAAACATTTTTTTTTTTTTTTTTTTTTTTTTAGTTTATTAATTTATTTACAAAAAGTTTATTACAAAATTAAGTTTGCCTCAGCGTCATATGACATTGTTGAGGCGAGTTGGCATTAAATTTTATCAAGTAATAAATTAATAATATTCAAAATTTCATTTAAAGTTTACATTAATTTTTTTTTTTTTTTTTTATATAAAATTATAACATTAAAAGCATTTCCAAATTGTTTAACAAATGCTCTTTTAAAGAGGATTTAAAAGCTGAAATTCTTGAAATATTTCTTAGATTTTGCGGTAAGTTATTATACTCCATGCACCCAATATATTCGATTCTCTGCTTTGTGGTTTCGAGTCTACATCTTGTCACTCTTAAATTTGAGCTATTTCGTGTGTTGATGGCTGTTTGATTTATTCCAAAAGATATAGTGTTGTGGCCAATATTCTGCAATGCTTTAAATATAAACACTAGCAATTGCTTTTTATAAAGCCCATATATAGGTAAAATATTTTTTGAAACATTTTTGTATAATGAAAGTGTGGAATACATTATTGGTAAATTATAAACCGTTTTTAATGCTTTGTTTTGTACTCTTTGCAAAGCTTTAAGTTCAGTATTATTTTTAGAACCATATACCAATACTAGATAATTCAAATGGCTTTGAATTAATGATTGATAAAGTAGTAGTTTTGTTTTTTCATTAAATTTATTTTTAAATTTGTACAACAATCCAATAACTGGAGATATTCTCGATTTCAAATTTTGAATGTGCATATTCCACGACAAATTATTTTGTAATTCCACTCCCAAATACCTTATCGACTGACTTTCAAACACTTCTTCACCATCCACATATATACTAAAACTACCAGCGTTGTTATTTAGGTAGGGTTTAAATCTTAGAACTTTAGTTTTCTTCGTATTTATAACCAATTTGTTTAGCCTCGAATATTCAAAAATTAATGCTGCATCTCTTTCCATGTATGCTTTTAATACAGTTTCATGTTTATATGGATAAAACAAGGATATATCATCAGCATACATATAAATCTTTCCGGAAAGTCCAAGATTTATGATATCATTCACATAAATTGTAAACAAAAGTGGACCCAAAACACTGCCTTGCGGCACACCATGCTCAACATCACCAAGAAAACTTTGACTGCTATTTATTTCAACGAATTGCTTTCTATTTGTTAAATAACTCTTAAAATGATTCAACTCTCTACCCACGATTCCATAATATTCCAATTTTTGTAACATTATGTTATGATCTACGAGGTCAAAGGCTTTAGAAAAGTCATAGAAAATACCTGCCACAGCTTTAAATCCTTGATCCAACCCTTTGCATATATAGTTAACAACATTTACCACTGCATTCTCAGTTCCACTTCCTTTTCTGAAACCATACTGACATTCATAAATTAGTTTGTTATTTTCAAAGTACGTTAGCACTTGTTGATGAATTATTTTCTCAAAAATTTTGTCAATTATGGATAATAACGCAATAGGTCTATATTTCTCTTCGACATTAGCATTTACTTCCTTCGGCAATGGGACAACTTTTGAAATTTTTAAAATATTTGGATATTCTGAAGTTTCTACAATACTCTGAAAAATATTAAATAAATGCGGTGCAATTTCTTGACTGCACTTTAAAATATCTTTGGGGACAAGTTATCATGACCAGAGCTTTTGGTTACGGATAGATTTGAAATTATTTGTAAAATTTCTTCGATCGTTGTAACATTAAAATGGAATCTGCTATTATGACGGCTTATGGTTCTAAGATTGTTAAACGAGTCTGTGGGGTAAGTAATAATGTTTTCTTTCATAGTTTTAGGAATTTGCAGAAAATATTGATTTAGACGTGCACATTTTATTGCATCATCATTTATAAGTTCACCAAAAGAATTTTTTAAGTTAATTTGATTTTTTATGCTCCTTCCTAAGCTTTGGTTTAAAAATCTCCAACATTTCTTGGGATCCTGTTGAATATTACAGATATTATCATGATAATAATTATTCATCGACTCTCGACATGCACTTTTTATTACTTTGCTTATTCTTTTTAATCTGTTATGTAGATCAACATTACCCGGTCTTCTTCTTCTTTGTTTTAAAATATTTCTTTTTAATAAAATCAGATTTTGAAGATCTTTGTTCATCCAAGGGGCTATTTCATTTTTTAATAACTTTTTTGATGATTTTACAACAGTAGAATTTGTATTAGCATCAGACAGGTATTTTATTAAATTTGATGTGTCATGCGATGGATTACCAGAGTTCTGAATTAAAACATTATTTTGAAGATATTCCTTAAATTTGTTATAATCACAAAATTTCTGAATAACTTCAACAGAATTACAGGGCCGGACATTATTTTTTATCTTACAAGATATCATATTATGATCTGATAAATCGGATTCAATAACATCAACAAAAAGTGTATTAAAAAAATTACTGAAGACATTGTCAATAGACGTCCCAGACATTGGTCGAGTCACTAGCGTATGACAACTTTTAAAATCATAAGATTCAAGTAAATTAGAAAACCCACACGAAGAATTCATTAAAAGTCAATATTGGAGTCTCCCACAATAATACAGGAATTACGACCATATAAACTTATTAAATTCTCTATAATACTGAAAAAATTATTGATATCACATTTTTTGAGATCTGTAAAACGATATTATTTTAAGCGGCCTTCCATTGATTTTTAAATTATCTAATGATAATACAATTTTCTCACAAAACTGTTTACTCTCACATACTTCTATACTGTATTGTAAGTTGTCGCGTATATAAACAGAAGTGCCTCCGTAACCATCTGATCTGCAACAATGTACACATTCATAACCAGGAATTTGGTAAATTTGAGCTAAATCTGCATCAAACCACGTCTCTTGAATCGCAATTATATTGGGTAATTGTGGAAATCTAGAAATAAGCGTTTTGAACTGATTGAACTTATCAATTGAAGAAATGCTTCTAACGTTAAAAGATAAAATATTTAAATATGAAAATCTTACTGTTTTTAAATAATTTACAAAATTTTCAAAATCAGAAAAATATTGGTTGTTATTCATAAAAGGAAAAGAAAATATTTATTTAATACAAAATTTAAAAGGTTCATACTCAATTTTAAGCTGGAGACATAAATGCTGCTCCGTTATCATCATCTGATTCATCTACGGCATTTGGATTTCTAATTACTGATCTACGTTTAGATTTAACAGTTGCAGCTTCAGTCATAATTTGGTCTACATCATCTTCATTTTTTATCAGTCTCGGTTTTGAAATTTCATTTCTCTTTACATATACTCTAGTACCAACTGTATAAACTGAACTATATCCAATTGATTTTAAATCTTTAGCATGATTAAAAAGGCTTAGAGTTTCTTTGCTCAAATAGTCGTTAACATAAACACTTTTGGTTGCTTCATTTTCTTTCAACTTAGCTTTTGACATCATTAGAGAATCCTTAGCACGCTTACTGTTGAATTTTACGACCATTGTTCTTTTATTATCATCCTGGTTACCACTTCTTTGTTTGAAAAAATAAGCATCTTCTATATTTCCTTCGTTTAAATTTATTCCAACTTTTTCAGAAATATCCATAACAGTTTCAACAGCAGTTGAGTCTTTTTTTACTTTAACACCTCTTATTATGCAATCGTTTTGACCCTTTGATCATTTAAAATCTTAACTGATGTTTTTAATGTCGTTATTTCATTTTTCAAAACACGATTTTCTTTTTGCACTGCATCAAGCTTTTTGTTGTTTATGGCAATACCTTTTAATAATTCATCATATTGTTTCGACATGAACTCAATTGCCTCAGTTATTGAAGTCAGCTGATCCAGCTTGCTGAGTTTTGTTTTGATTTCTTTTAACTCCCCCTTCACTGATCCATCGCTGTTATCATCACACAAATGACAAACATACTGCTCAGTTTCGTTTTCAAGTAGATATTCATACTGACGTTTATCAAGTTTTGTACACAGAGAGTGAAAGATTTTGGCGCATTTGTCGCACTCAATGTTTTCTTCCTTGTCTTCTTTCACCTCCATTCTACATTGGGCACAAATTTTTTTGAAATTTCCAACACTACGACGACTTTTTGTAGCCATACTTTAATAAATTTCAATGGCTTAGTACTTGCTTGTATTAATGTTTATAAAATCTGTGTGTACAACACTAGAAAATAATTGTTTTTTAATAAAATTAATTATCACTTCACAGAGGTTTTTTTTTGACGTTTTAAAACTCTAGGGTTGCCAACTCTTTTTTTGATTGCGTTGAACAACTCTAAATTATTTGACCTATTTTAGAAGTCAAAAAATTTCGTGGAAGCTGCGTTCGAGGAACTTAATAGTTTATACGGCAATATAGAGAGAAGCGAAAATATAAAAAATAATCTTTTCATGATGTATGCCACTCTAAATAAAAATGGATAAAAGCAAACCGTACAACTGAGAGATTCAATTCCAACACCAGGACTGGCTTAATACTGATACCATCCTGGATACATTGACAGAAGATGAACCCAGCACATCAACCGGAAGTGTAAGAGGAAGGCCAAAAAAAAGCATGGAGGAGTGTTCAAATGATCTTACCACGGAACATTTATCGGAAGCGCTGTGTATAAGATATACAAAAACTGATGAAAAGGTAAGTTCTCACATTACAAAATCTGTTGCAAAAGCAAGCCCAATGCGTCTTAAAAGGATTAAGGAAAGCATTCCCACTCCCCCAACCGTAAACCTTAAAAATTATGCTTCCGAAGAAGCTTTGGCTTTGTTTATGGACTTAGAATTTTCTAAACAGAAATATGAGATTCTACGGGATTCTTTAAGGCAACATGGAGCTGATATTTTACCCGGATACAAGCAAGTTTCGAAAGCCAAAGTAGATTCACGACCACTGCATACGGAGTGTACTGAAGTCTCTGTGAAAGCCAATATGCAGGATCTTATGGACCACACAGCAAAACGGGTGTTGGAAAGTCTTCCTGAAAATGTGCTACAAAATTCTTTCTGAGAAACTGACATTGATCAGTAAATGGGGATGCGATGGATCATCAGGACAAAGCGTTTATAAGCAAAGACATCTTCCGATGACCCTAAAATATCGGACGGAAATGTTTATGGCATCTGTTGTTCCATTGCGGCTAAAATCTGATGTTTCCCTACACTGGAAAAATCAACGACCGTCATCAGTACATTATTGTCGACCAATAATGTTTCAGTTTGCAAAGGAATCGCCGGAACTCATAAGGAAAACAGTGAAGGATATTCAAGAACAAATAAAGAAGATTAAACCCACAAAGTTTGAAATCAGTGAAGGAAAATACATTGAATGTAGTTACGAGTTTCACCTGACCATGGTTGACGGAAAAGTCGTTAAGGAACTAACAAATACAACCTCAACATTGTCATGCCCAATTTGCAAAAAGACGCAAAAGAACTTCGGCAATTTAAATGATTCTAAAAACGAAGAGAATATGAATATGGAATCTCACCATTGCATGCAAGAATAAGGTGTATGGAGTTTTTGTTAAAATTAGCGTATACGCTTCCACAAGAGGGGGAACGTTTTGACGAAAACACATCAAACAAAGATAATGAAAGATCAGAAAGAATCGAATACAGGATGAGTTTTTCAAACAAGTTGGACTAAAAGTAGACTACCCAAGCATGGATACGGAAACTCAAACGATGGAAACACTTCGAGAAGATTTTTTTTTAAAATGATGAGGCTATAACTCGAATCACTGGAATAGACAATGAAATCATTAAGAGATTGGGAACGATTTTGAATATTTTAAACTGCAACGAAAAAGTTGATTCTGAAAAGTATGGAGAAATGCCTCGAAAACTGCATCTCTTTTAGCAAACTTATATCCACAGAAAAAGTTGACACAGACAGTTCATAAAATATTGTCACATGGAAAAGATATAATTGATTATCAGCCTTTGACAATTGGAGAGCTTTCTGAAGAAGCACAGGAGTCCCTAAACAAATTTTTTAAAAAATATAGACTGCTGAACACTTTCAAATCATCAAGGTTAAGACAAAATGAGGATCTCTTCAACATGTTAGCAGCATCTTTCGATCCACTTATTTCACCACTGCGGCATATAAAGTTACGAAAAGAGTTAGAAAATAATTATAGTTCAGAAATGATAAGTCTTTTAGATATACCTTCCTTTACGGACTGTGAGCAATATTTACAAAAAATTGAAAAATAAATAAAAAAAAAAATTTAATTTTTTCTAAAACAGTTTTAAGTCATAAAAGCCTTTAAAAGAGGACAAAAAAAAATAAAAAAAAAAAACAAATATTTTATTTTATTATACTACCCATGAAAATGATTTTTTTACAAATATCAACTTCGCTAACCTATAAGTAGGCACCTAAGAGGCGTAGAAACACTTTTCAAAGGTTGATCGATTGTCTATCATATAATTTTTAAATTTGTTGATTATATCATTTTGGTTCGCACGTTATGATTTTTGCAACGAAAAAAACTCAAATGGCGCCACTGTGCGTCGTTTCAAGCATTTTGGTATGTTAACAAAATCGGTCTAACGGTTTAAAAACTTGAAGGTTCTTCTAAACTTTCCTTACGAATTTGTGTATTTTAGTACAAATTCACTCTACGCGTCTGGCGACGCGTCATATTTACTCTATGTATGTGTGAATAGTATTTTATATTAAAAATGTATTTTCTTCTCGAAAATCTGACCGATCAATTTATGAACTTTTTAAAATCCACAAAGTCTAAACTATTCCAAATTCTATGTCGCTGTGTTTTTATAAAAATATTATCTTCAGGTTTGTCATATGGTAATTTTAAAAATTGGTCAAAAAGCACGATTTATTACAAAAAACTCTAAAAATCTGTTAACTTCAAAAAAGAATTTTTCATATACGAGTATTTTTAAATAAAGACTTGTTTACAAAATTTAAATTTTTAAAATATCTTTCATCGTCTAGAAAGATAATGCTGTTAAATTTTGTACTTTTGTTGCCAATATTTCCACTAGAGGGCGCTTTTAGGCAACAAAATTACAAAAATCTCTTAATGAAGAGTGGTTATATATGAAAAATGTTGTAGAAAAATGTAAAGCGGAATCAAGGACAGATCTAACATTAATGAGTTAATTGCTGGCAAACTTTTATTTTATTAATTGAATGCTCCTCGCTCGAACAAGGGTATAAAATTCGCTCGAACAAGGGTATAAAAATTCCAACTCAACATTAGTTTTCCCAACAACTTTCGGTTAATTCAACTGAATTTATTAGTTGCAACAATTTTGCATGTTTAGTTTTGTCATTATAAATTTAATTGTAATGTAAAAAATTTTAAATTTATTAAAATCATGTTGCGTATATATGTACATACCATTACAGGTATGTTTGAGCATAAAATCGTCCAATTTTCCAATAAAAATCGTCAAAATCGTCATTATATTTCAAAAATCGTCAAAACAAAAATATTTGTTACAAGTGGGATTAAAGTTTTAATAAAAAAGAATAATAATGTAATTCACATTTCAAATGCTCATGTACTATCGCTGTAATATAATACGATTTTTTACACTTTTTTGTAAATTTAAACTTCCAAAATCATGATATATTATAACGATAGCACTTTACCACTTTAACTGTTAATTCCTTCTACAGAACTCTGTAAACACCACTTCAGTAGCACCAAATTTTTAAATCTTAAATTCTTTTACATAGTTTAGAAATTCTTTAACGATGTTATTTTCTTTAATTATTAAATTGGGGCTTCCATAACGAATTAAAGTTATCTGAAGTTTCACTTTGGAACACACTTTATATTTATTATTAGGCTTTTTAAGCACCGAATTTATTTTCAGATTTATAAATCAGAATATTCAAACTCGATGTTTGTTTCGCAAAAACTTGGAAGTTTTTTTTAAAAAATATTTTATTTTTATCTCAATTTTGCTCAATTTCAATAGGAAATTGCTTGAGAGGAGTTCATCAATTAAATTGAGCATTCCCGCTTGCGTCTTCTCGCCGAATTTAGAATCATCAAGGATATTAAAGGATTAAATTGTTTAATATGGCATTTGAGAAATTTCTGGAAATGGAAAATTGTAACCAATAATTTTTTAAAAAGCCTTAGACTATTACCTTTATTTGCTAACCATCACGGTGCACCTGAGTCGATTTATGTAAAATTTTGGGTGTTGTACTCCAATCAGAAAGCGGATTCTGTTTTTAGATGGTTTAAAAAACTAGTTTATCACGAAAAAAATCTAGGTTTCTCTTTTTTTCCCCCGCCAATCAAAGTTTTCAAAACTAGGCCTGTCTTTTTTTAATTGTTCAAAATGACAAAAAAAAAAACAGTTTCTTTTTTGTTTTTCATTAATTTTAAACTTTAAAGTGAAATAACAATCTCCCG
>CM037854.1:140136473-140170125 GCA_021234595.1 Delia radicum
AAAACTTTTAGCTGAAATCACGATTTTAGCAAAAAATTTTGCTAAAAAATAGTATACCTGATTTACAAGACGTTTTACCTAACTTTTCTACTAACTTATTTTTTTTGAGTGTATATGTATCCTTTTATGGACATATATGAACTCATTCATGCTCATTAGGACGGGTCGATTTAAAAATCGCTCAACGTTCAAGGAAAATCGTATTCTAGGGATCAAAATAAGAAACTTTGCCGAAGGAACCATATCTCTAAAACGAATTCTGATGTCCCGACTTTTGACCCGTAGCGTAAAATTTTGAAAAGCCCACTTTTATATTTCAGAAAGTAGGAGGAATCTTCTCCAATATTATGGGAGCTTCTTCTTCTCCGGGAGGACACGCTAGCAGATTAATGCATAAAACATCATTCTAGGTGACCGTTAAGGGGATAAAATTTAAGTTGAAAGAGGGCCTTTTTAGTCGTGTTTTTATAGCAAAAATGTGCAAATCTCGGGATAGAGATATTTCAGAAAGTAGGAGGAGTCTTTCCAATATTAGGGTCTCTATTTCTTCTCCGGAGACGCTCTAGCAGATTAATGTATAAATTATATTCGATTGGGGCATTCTAAACGGGTCAAAGTGGGATTTTTCAAAATTTTAAACTACGGGTCCCAAAGTCGGGACATCAGAATTCGTTTTAGAGGTATGGTCCCTTCGGCAAAGTTTCTTATTTTGATCCCTAGAATACGATTTTCCGTGAACGTTGAGCGATTTTTTTGCCTCCATACAAATCGACCTGGCCTAATGCTCATATATGAAGGCATTCGAGTTCATACATCATCATATACTACCATATAGGATTCATATATACTCATATGTGATCATGCATGTAAATATTACCCTCAGTTTTAGTTAATGTTACATATATGATAATTTATGAAAATGTATGGACATGTATGAGCATACATGTAAATATACCTCAATTTTCGTTAATGCACACACATGAACATCATATCTGGTCTCTCATGTGAACATATATGGAATAATTTATGAACACATGAATCATGTATGGATGCATATGTGCATGTATGAACTGTGTATACTCGTGCATGCTTTCAAATAGGGTAGTCATATATAATATGATAAAGACATATTTGACTTTGAATGGAAATGACGGCAACGTCGTTTTTGGTAACTTTTTCTGCTATTTTTACAGACTTATTTGTATGAATTTAATGCTCTAAACTAATATGATTTTATAATGCATTTTGATTTTGTAATTATTTGCCAGTATTTATCGAAAAATACTCTGATATCACAAATCAACAAATGATAAAAAAAAATGTCAACTTGATTAGTTTGATGAGTGACAGAAGGGATTTTATGGTAATTTAAATAGGCCAATAGTCACAATTGGCATACATTGCAATCACTGATATTGAAGATATCTAAATGTAATTTGATATATATTATAGTAATAAATATTTAATTATTACTCATTGAAATGTTTAATGAGTGTGACATATGATAATGAGTAGGGCTCGGAAGTTAATGCATTTACTTTCGTGTTTTTATGTACATAATATATGTATTAAAAATCGTAAAATATTTACTTAAAATATTAAAATATGCATTTAATATTGATTTTTTCAACGTAGTCACTCACTACTCTTTCCAGAATTTTCTTAAAATTTGTTCTAAAAAGTGGATAAAAAAATTTAAAACTATGAATAATTTTCGTCCTTTATTTTTCTTTTGCTGATAAAAACAAATATATCTGTAAAAATTTAACCCTCAAACCGGCGTAAGCTTTTTTGCAAATAAATTTATACCATTTCTTCGGCACGAAAAATAAACAATAAGTGCTCCTACCAAAAAAAAAAATGTCGTCTATTTTTAGCGATATGTTCCAAAATAGGCTTAGAGCGATTCTCAAAAATGATTAAGTTTAGTTTGTAGTTATCTCTTGTTACCCAGATATAACTAAAGTCCAAAAATTACCCATTTTATGGTTTTACGTAAGAAGATATGGCGAATTTCGTTTGTCGAAAAAAGCTAAATTGAGCGATAACGCACCTAAACTTCAACATGTATTGATTAAACTTAAAGGCTTTACTAATACTACTATATACGTTTTCAGTTAAGACGACGTCCTTTACGAGTACTTTATTGGCATTGTATGTTTAAATCTTACTTGGTCTTAAGTATCAACGGTTTCTAGTCAACATACATATGTTTTCAAAATTTTTGAAAATTGTGTTTATTTCAAAATATTTATTTTTTTTAAATTTTATGAAATTCAAGTTTTAAACACTTACTCGCTGTCAACTGTGTCAAAAACACAAAATTTTCTATCGAAATAGCTTAATTTCTTATTTAAAACACTCATTTGGAGAATTTATAGCCAATTTAAAATACCACGCCTGGAGGCGGGCTTGCCGTTTAGAGGGTTAAAATAATTAACATCCTCGATTTTCTGTTGTTGGTTGATATACGAGGGCAGATCAATAAGTCCGTGACTTTTCAAACTTCTGTTAATACACTTACTGTCAAATTTTGAGCAAGTTCCGTCATTTACTTTGCGTTTAACAGCTGTTCAAAACATACAACCTCGTGGATTTTTTTAAAAATGGAAAAAAGTGAACTTCGAGTGCTCATTAAAACTTATTGTTTGCGAAAAAAAAAAAATGTCAATCAAACCAAGGAAAAGCTTGAAAAATACTATGGGGACTCTGCACCATCGATTTCAATGGTAAAAAAGTGGTTTACTGACTTTCGTTGTGGTCGCACAAGTACAAATGACGCTGAATACACCCGAAAAGCTGAATGGTATTCTGATTTTAATGCGGTGGAAAAGTATTTTACTGAAAATAGTCCTATGAATGCGGTAGTTATTGGTGACTTAAATGTTCGTATTGGTGATCTACAGCAGAAGCAGAAGACAACATCTTAAATCAGTTTCATGCAAATTCTGGTATTCGAAAATCAAAAGACTCCGAAGTAAATGCTAAAGGGAGAACACTCATAGAGTTCTGTGAAGATTTTGGGTTAATAGTTTTAAATGGTGCGACAAAGGGAGATGAGTGTGGGAACTTAACATTTATGAATGGTGTCGGAGAGTCAGTAAATGATATTTGTGCGGTGTCACATGACCTGCTGGGTTTTATTGAACGTTTTACGGTAGAAGAACAAATCTGGTCGGACCATATGCCGTTAGTTTTGAATTTAAAAGTAAGACTTCAAAATACCCCAAATAAAATACAACAACTGCTTCCAAAATTACATTGGAATGATAATTTAAAAGGACAGTACAACCAAAAAGTCCTAGGTAACCTGAGACTTTTAAAGAATCAAAAAGATTTGATAAATTTGGAGGACCATAGTGAATATTATAAACAAATCAACAACTCAAAATAAACTAAATAAAAGGTTTATAGCTAAAAATAAATGGTTTGACTGGCAATGTAAAAAAGCTAGAAAACACTTCTTTTGGGTTATTGAAAGAATATAAGCAACATATGGATGATGAATCAAAAAGAAAATATTTAAAGGCAAATTGAAAATTTTAAAATTATTTGTAACGAAAGAAAAAATAAGTACTATACGGAACTAGAAGTCAAACTAAATAAAGTAAATGATAGTAATCATGTGGAAGATTGCAAATGAGATCCGAAATAAAAACGATCAAGAACTGCCAAATATATCTGCGTCTGATTTTAAATCATATTTTATGACACTACTAAACCCATTGCAAAAATCAAAAGATATTGAGTATGCGCATATGTACCATGAAGATCGTTTTTTGGATAAAATATTACAACATCGGAAATATATCAAGTTTTAGCGAAGGCAAAATCAGGGAAAAGCAACCAGGAGAGGATAGAATTCCATACGAATTTTTCAAAAATGCTCCACATGAGTTAATTATCGAAATGACAAATGCTTATAATGCTCTATTTAATAATTTTCAAGCAGATAAAACTTTCACAACAAGTGTTATATTCCCTATTTTTAAAAAGGTGACTCTAATCAAACAAGTAAATATAGAGGCATCTCTTTTATGAACACCATAGCTAAAGTATTAATGGGTGTTATCACGGAAAGATTGTATTGTTGGTCCTATCAGCACAACATTCTCTCCGAGTACCAGGCCGGTTTTAGAAGAGAATATTCCACGGTGGACAATATCTATAATATACGACCATTGTGCACCTGAAGTTTAAGGAGGGAAAAAAGTTTACGCGTTCTTTGTTGACTTTAAAGCGGCTTTGACAAAGTCGTTAGAAATCCCTTCATATATAAGTTGCATGCTATGGGAGTATCAACGAAAATGGTACGTTTTATTGAAAGCGTATACAATGGAACATATTCAACAGTGTGGAATGGGCAAGAACTATCTGAAAAATTTGAAACTGCCTCAGGTGTTAAACAAGGGTGCATATTATCCCCTTTGCTTTTCTCATTATACATAAATGATCTCCATGATTATCTTGAAGGTGGTTTACAAGTTAGTAATTTAAATATCAGACTGTTGCTATACGCGGATGATATTGTTCTGATATCGGATGATGTAAATGTACTGCAAAAAATGATAAAAAATCTTGAAACTTATTGCAACTACTGGAACTTGGAAGTAAATTTGACAAAGTCTAAAATAATGGTATTTCGAAATGGCGGACGGTTGGCACATCATGAAAAATTTGTATTCAATGAGGAGGAAATTGAAATAGTCAACGAATACTGTTATCTTGGTATGATCCTAACTCCAAAGTGTGTATTTACGAAACATGTAGCGAAGAGATTTAGCTCTGCAAAAAACTGCTTAAACTCAACATGGAGTAATTTTTTGGGTAAAAAAAGATATATCGTTTCAAACTAAAACCCACCTGTATAATGCGGTTTGCCGCTCCATACAATCGTATGGAGCGCAAATATGGGGTCATTCACATTTTGACGAGGTTGATTGCCTACAAAGATACTTTGTAAAACGTGTTATTAATTTACCAAAATTCACACCGAATTATACACTTCTGTTAGAATCAGGTATGGAAGATGGCCACTTATTTACCCTTGAATTGCATATGCGTTACATAGCTCGAACCCTCTTTCAGTATACTAACGAACGGCTACCAAATTTTTTAAGTTCAGTAGCTCTAACACATAACATATCGTGGGCGAACAGTTTAAATACATTCGGTCAAGAGTACAATGTCCAATTATCACCAAATATGACACAACAGGAGTGGAACCAAAACCAAACACTTCTTATAAATTCGTTAAGATTAAAAAATCATCTAAACCATCTACGTGGGTGGGAGCTAACGGAATCCTTTTATAATAAACAAACCCAACAGTAGGACACTTATATTTTAATGGTAATCATACCCAAACTAACATAATGTGGATATTCAAAGCTCGCCGCGATTGATAGAACTGAATGGGTCTCGGCACTCGAGAAGAGCTAACAAAATTTGCTCTTTGTGCAATTCAAAAGAAGTTGAAAACATCCAACATTTATTGGAAGATGCCCAATTTTAAATTACTTTAGACTAAAATGGTTTAATAAGATAACTCTATCGGATGATGAAATAATTAGAATTTTAAATGGGGAAAACAATTGGCAGAATTTAGTACAATACATTATCAGTGCTTTGGCTTATCGTAAAACACTAATACTTGAATATAATAATTAAAAAAAAAAAAAAAAAAAATAATACATTCATTGTAAAATTAAATTATATTTTTTATGTGAAACTCTTTTTTTCCGGCTAACGACATAGTCACAGCCGTATATTCTTTATATTTTTATAACGTTTTTAAAAAAAATCAAAGAAAATACCAAATAAAGAATTACTACTACTACTACTACTACACCCGAAAATGGTGTTGGCCGATCGAAGAGTAAAAGTGCGTGATATTGTTGATGCCATAGGCATTTCATATGGCAGTGTGGTTTCGATTTTAAATGATCAGTTGGGTTTAAGAAAGCTGTCAGCAAGATGGGTACCGCGTTTGCTCTCAATTGACCATACACGTAATCGTGTGACAACTTCAAAGGATTGTTTGGAGTTGTTTAACCGCAATTCGAATGAGTTTTTTGTGGCGTTTTGTAACTGTGGATGAAACATGGATCCATTACAACACTCCGGAGACCAAGCAGCAGTCTAACAATGGGTTTCTCTGGATGAACCAGCTTCGAAGAAGGCCAAGGTAAGTTTGTCGGCCAATAAGGTGATGGCAATTATTTTTGCGATGCACGCATGATAATCCACATCGATTACCTTCAAAAGGGAAAGGCAATAAACGGCGAATTGTATGCCAACTTATTGGACCGATTTAACGAGGATTAAAAAAAAAACGACCCCATATGGCCAAGAAAAAAGTTCTTTTTCATCAAGATAATGCTCGGGTGCATACGAGTGCAGTCTCAATGGCAAAATTCCATGAATTGGGCTACGAATTGGTACCTCATATTCTCCGGACTTAGCCCCCAGTGACTATTTCCAATTTCTAAACCTAAAGAAATGGCTCGGTGGAAAGAGATTTAGCTCCAACGATGAAATTATTGATCAAACAAATGCCTATTTTATGGACCTCGAAAATCCTATTTTTTGGAAGGGATACAAAAATTGGAGAAACGTTGGACAAAGTGTATTGACCTAAAAGGAGATTATGTTGAAAAATATTTTTTTTTTTGAAAAAACAGTGTTTCATTCAAAAAGTCACGGCCTTATTGATTCCGCCCTCGTATAAACCTGATCAAAACCTTGAGTTTTTTTGTGGGTGATGAATTAGAATGAGGCTGGAGATGATCTAGTCGCTTAGGTCGAAGAGCTTTCTTAAAAACATGCATTTAATTGAAAAATTTGCAAAAATATGCATTTATAGAAATCTATGCTACAAAAAATGCCAAAATGTGCCTTAATATATGTGTTTATAGCAAAATATATAAAAATATGCATTTGTAGCTAAATATGCAGAAATATGCATTAACAAATCGATGCCATTTTGTTCCAAATATGTTGATATGAAAAGATAACGACAACAATCATGTATTTACATGAAGTTCCGTCCGAGCCCTAATAATGAGTTACTAATTCAAAATTAAATACCACGATAACAAAAAGATAATACGTATGTATGGGTTACTTATTGAAAATCTAAAGGAAATGGTGAAATATATTTTACTGTTATGCAAGTATTATTTAGGCCCGATTACTGAATGCCCAGGTTAAAATTTAAAAAGCAGTTAAATTGAAAATTTATATGGGAAACAACAACAAATGTGTCAGTTAAAGTCCCAGTAAGTACACGCAGAGAAAAAATATGGTTGCAATATGATTGTGGACACAAAACTATGTTTTCTACAGCAATGAATGGTTGTTTCAATTAAACTATTATTGTATCAATCAAATTTCACGAATAATGTGGTTGCTTTTATCATGTTCTAGTAAAAATTACTATTTTTTCAGTTTTCATACATATTATTGTATTGTCTACAATCATACTATACTACTTATTATCATATTCCTCTATCTAGCTGCAGCCATATTAGAGTTGCGCCAACTATAAGATGATCAGTCGGTTTTTTTATGAGCATCTTCGCTTTTTTAGTTCATTCTTGCTTGAAATTTTGTGAAAAGAACCCACAAAATTTTTTAGAACAGATTACCTCAGCACATGTTCTAGAACAACTTCTTTTAACACCGGTTACATGGAACCGGTTTTAGAACTGGTTCCTGGGAGTCGAAATGTAAGGTGTCAGTGTCCCAGAACCAGTTCTATAACTCGGTCTAGAACCGGTTCTAGAGCAACCTGTTCTTGTTTGGAGGTAAAGAAGCTATTGCAAATAGGGACAAACTACATATAAAAGAACCAGTTGCGGAACAGAAATTAGAACCTGTTATAATAAAGTATAAGTTGTTCTGCAACCAGTTATGTGGGTTTTTACTATTTACTGGGAAGTTGTGAGAAACAGTCAGCCTCAACAAATTAAATAATATTAAACAAAAAGACATTAAAATGGACAAACAGCGTAGTGGTCGTAATTGTAATGTTTATGAAGAATGAATAAATTGTAGTCTCAAGTCGGTATGCCCTGAAAGTCTAGGCAAAAGTCTAATTGTCTGGCACGCTTTAACTAAAGTTATTGTTTATTATATGGACATAAAAGTGTTACGAATTAAGCATAAATTGATAAAAAAAACACGTGCTTTATTTTGTTATTGTTTGTAATTACGCAAAAATTATTGTTAAAGAAAAAAAAATGGGAAAGAAAAATTTAAACAAAATACACATGCTTTTAAGTCTGTAGTACGAAATAATCATAATGTTTTGCAATAATCATGTAATAAATGATGACGAAATTCGTGTCCATGATCATAATATGATAACTAGGACAATAATATGGTTATAATGCTATTATTATGATTGCTGCAAATATGTTTTGATCATTATAAATGGGCTTCATTCTGTAATCACATGTATAGCTTGTATAGCTGACATAATACTAAATAAATATACTATTAAAAAACATGCACATGTTCTTTATCTAGCTTCAACAAAATGCTGGGAGAATACTGTAGGGATCATATTATGATAATTCATACAATTTTCCAGAACCATAATATAATATTGGGATATATTTGAAACCAATCTAATTATCATATTATGATACAGAAGCAGATAAGAGTATGGTTGTCACAACCATAGTAACATGGTTGTCGCAATCATAAATCCAAAAATGTATGATGCTCTTCGAACAAGGTTCCCTCAACCATGTTTTTTCTTTGCGTGTAGCTAACTGGACATTGTGAAAATGAGGCTTAACAAAATTAAAGTTTCTTTTTATTCTTTTAGTATTTCATCTCTTCCTGTTGCTGCAACATAATAGAATAAATACTATTTAAAATTCATTTTTAATTTATGTATTTATCATAACAACAGAGATTAAAAATAGAATTAATAAACCCACTTTCCTTTATCAACAAAAATGACAATGTGTGGTTTATTATATATTTCATATGTATGGTAGAATCAGGGCCGTAGCCAGGAATTTATTTGGGGTGCCAATTTGATTTCAGAATTGTGCACCCAGAATGTTTTGTTTGTTTTGGCATAGAAAATAATTTGCCATTACCGAAACTTAAACAATTTTTAGCTAAGGGCTAAAAAAATATGTGTATTATAAATTATTTCACATTTATTTATTTATTTTATTTATTTATTTATTTATTTGAAAAATAAACAGTACAACAAGACTTGATCTTATTTAATAGTACTGGGTAGATAAAGGCACATTACATTTATAATGGTTTATCTTAAATGTAAAATCTATAAAAACAATTTAAGTAGTAGCATATAAATTATGATATAAAAATTTATATAAAAAAAAAAAAATAATAATAATAATAATAAAAATAAAAAAAAAAAAAAAAAAAGTAAAATAAATTTTTGGAAAGTTCGGTGGAAGTTCGTTCCAGAGACGAATGGCATTAACATAAAAATGTCTTTCAGATATTTGCTTACGGTATCTTATGGAGTTTATTTTATTTCCTCGATTGGATCTTGAAAATTGTATCCTTTTGTAGAGATAAGTAGGTTGCCTAGTAAATATAAGTTTATGAAGGAATATTAGTGTACGGCATTTCAATAGATTTTCAAAAGATACATTATAGATTTGATTAGGAAAACTGAGATATACTGCTATATCTCGTACGTCCATATATATATCTGGCAATGTTGTTATTTTTTTTTTTTTTTTTTTTTTTTTTAAAGGAGAGGCAACACTCAGGAAATACTTCCTATATTAGTGTGTTGCTTTCTTTGGAAAGGGATAGTATAGAGATGAAAGGTGGAGAAAGATGAAGGGCTTCAGACATGGCAACACTGTAATTGCGCGAGATGATATGTCTTAGAACAGTTGTTGCTCGCCACCTGATGGAGAGTTGGCGAACTCATTGAAGCTTTTTTTTGGTTCATAGCCCTGATTCATTATTTTACTTCGGTGGGGTTAATTGCTATGGGAACACCGAAGGTGGACATTGCGATACGTATGAGGGATAGTAAAAACTCATACATATTATTTTGATGTTGCCGGCACCGGGGATCGAACCCGGGACCTTCTGTGTAAAAGTCCAACGCGGCTAACCATTACACCACAACGCTTATTTTTGCTTATAGAATCACAACTAGAAAATAATTCACAGCCATACATAAAGTAGGTATTAGGTATGTCTTAGCGAGTAGCATGCGGATATTAATGGCGTAAAATACTGTGTCATCCAAAGATTTCTCAACATAGCGTAAGTTTTCCCACATATGGCGTTTACATGATTTGTCCAGGTAAGATCGTTGTTAAAAATAACTCCAAGGTTTTTAGCGCTTTCCACGATTTCAATAGTGGAGTGTCCAATTAGTATTGGTGGCAAGCTAGACGGTACATATTTTTTTTGCTTATTATCATTGCCTTCGATTTCCTCGCATTGAGACAAAGACCATTTACTGACGCCCATATAAATACGTTAATGAGATCGTGATTTAATTTGCCAATACAATCAGAAATACCAGATGGCAAACAGCTAATGTAAAGCTGAACGTCGTCTGCATACATCTGTATACCACAGTAATTGAGTTTGGACGGCAAGTCGTTGGAGTATATTGAATATAACAGTGGACCAAGTATCAAGCCCTGTGGTACACCTCTCGTCATTAAGCAGCTGTTTGATTTATTAGAACCAAAATGAACTGATTGACTTCTACCACAAATATATGAAGCAAGTAATTTTACAGCGGTTTTTGAAAAATGGCACATGTATTTCAATTTTTGGTAGAGTATTGTGAGTTCGACGGTATCGAAAGCCTTAGAATGATCAAGCAAAACCAAAAATGTTATCATATTGCTATTAATTTTTGACCGTAACTCTTCTGATACATCGATTTATGCCGTTGTAGAGCTCTTGCGGGATTCAAAGTTATAGAGCAAAATCTAAAAAGTGATTCTATATATAGTAGAAAAAAATATTTACAAAAAAATTTAGCAAAAAGCAGCTGCGCATAATTCCAAATATATTTTTATTAAATAGCCAGTTTGCTGGTTTACAAACATAATTCACTTCTTGACGTTAAATGCATTGTTTTCAAAAATCCGTGGCTCGAACCGCTGGTTTTCAAAAAACTGTTTATCTATAATTTTTTAAAAAATATATGCTAATTATAAGTATTAATTCATTAATTTATTTTGATTAACAATTTTAAGACTACTATTAATTCATTTGATTAAAAATGTATCAATATTCCATATATTTTATATATTGCCCAGCGAAAAAAGAGTGGAAAAAGATGTAGTAAAATCATCACATATACGGATTTAGATGTAGTGCAAATTGAGGTGAAACACGCATGATTTTAACATGGGGTTGTCATAGGAAATGCAAATTCCTCGAACTTCACTTTATTAAAGTACTATGTGTAAGGTTATGAAAGATTGTATTTTTGGGTGTACTTTTTCATATAACTTAATTTGTTATTTTTAATTAGTGGTTAAGGTGTGATGCTAAGTCACATATTATTTACCGAGTGATAATATGAAGCTGTAGGAGTGCTTAAAGGGTTATAATGAACGGTTTTAAACAGCTTTCCAGCTTTTAAAATAAAGCGAAATACTAGTTTTTCGTTCAACTGAAACGAAAGAAAACTATTGTTAAGTCTGATATTTTGTAATCATTGTTTTTTAAATTTAAAGGTCAGAAAATTCAAAGCGACATTTAGATTAAAAAATAGTTGTTAAAAGACACTAACTCCCGGTTCCATTCGAGTATTTCAAATACCGAATTCTAACCGAACTTTCGTAACATTTCTACTAGTTAGCCTTGTATATGATGAGATTATATGCTAAGTTTAGGAACTGGTCTAAAAGGCCAGCATTAGATCAGAAAAATCAGTAGTAGTAGCTACTTTGTGTGTAATGAAAATGTAGTTTCTTTTGAACTACTTACTTCGCATTATTTTTGCTGGGTGTATATATATTTCGAATAATAATTTATTGATGGAATTCAAAATTAATCAATATTGTATACCTTCTCAAAATGCCTTGCAAGGATGTGGTTGTCATAGCAAATGTATTTTTGATAACATGAATAATAATTCCTATTTAGTTAATAGATTTATTTGCACTTATGTGAACAAATTCTCACAGAAGTTATTTTTTAATTTGAAAGCCTATTGGCCAATTAATAAATTAAAATATTCCACTCCCTTAAGTCAACTTAAATTAGAGTTAAAAAAAAAAAATCCTGATAAAAATTTACTCTAAAAAATTATAAATATTATTTTACTACTCTAAAAAAATTATAATAATTATTTTGCTAACCCAATTACGAGGGCGGATCCATAAGTCCGTGGCTTTTCGAACTTCCCTTATAGTTATATGAAATGCAACACTGCTTCCATTAAGTACCACCTGTTAATAGACTGCTGTCAAATTTTAAACAAGTTCCGTCATTTACTTTGCGTTCAACAGCTGTTCAAAACATACAACTTCGTCGATTTTGCGAAAAATTTATAAAAGTGAATTTCGAGTACTGATTACACATTATTTTTGCGAAAAAAAAACCGTCAATTAAAACAAGGAAAAGCTTTATAAATACTATGGGGACTCTGCACCATCGATTTCAATGGTAAAAAAGTGGTTTACCGACATTCGTTGTGCTCGCACAAGTACAAATGACGCTGAATACACCCGAAAATAGTGTTGGCCGATCGAAGAGTAAAAGTGCATGAGATTGTTGATGCCATAGGCATTTCATATGGCATATGGTTTCGATTTTAAATGATCAGTTGGGTTTAAGAAAGCCGTCCGCAAGATGTGTGCCGCATTTGCTCTCAATTGACCATAAACATAATCGTGTGACAACTTCAAAGGATTGTTTGGAGTTGTTTAACCACAATTCGAATGAGTTTTTGCTGCGTTTTGTAACAGTGGATGAAACATTACAACACTCCGGAGACAAAGCAGCAGTCTAAACAATTGGTTTCTACGGGTGAACCGGCTCCGAGGAAGGCCAAGGTAAGTTTGTCGTCCAATAAGGTGATGGCAACAGTTTTTTGGAATGTACGCGGTATAATCCACTCGATTACCTTCAAAAGGGAAAAACAATAAACGGCGAATATTATGTCAACTTATTGGACCGATTTAACTAGTGTTTAAAAAACAAAACGACCCCATATGACCAAGAAAAAAGTTCTTTTTCATCAAGATAATGCACGGGTGCACACGTGTACAGTTTCAATGGCAAAATTCCATGAATTGGGCTACGAATTGGTACCTCATATTCTCCGGACTTAGCCCCCAGTGACTATTTCCTATTTCCAAAACTAAAGAAATGGCTCGGTGGAAAGAGATTTAGCTCCAACTATGAAATCCTCGAAAAAATCCTATTTTTTGGATGGGTACAAAAATTGGAGAAACGTTGAACTAAGTGTATTGAGTTAAAAGAAGATTATGTGGAAAAATAATTTTTTTTTTGCAAAAAAACTGTGTATCATACAAAAAGTCAATGACTTATTGATCCGCCCTCGTATATTTCAAATCAAAAATAAAAATTTAAATATATGGATTCTAAATTTTACAATTTTGCACTAAAAAGCAAAAATTTATTTTCACAAAGTTTATGAAACGTTTCATGATGGAGGTCTATGAAATATTTGTCATAATCATTTATGAAACTGTTCATCGTATTTATGGAATTTCCATAAATATGATGAATAATTTATGAAAAACGATTTATAAAACAAATTCATCCATATGATGAAACTTTTTTCCCTGAGTGTATGGAACTTGACATTCGAAAATTGGAAAAATTGAAAATAATTCTTTTGGGTTCAGTGCGAATGTAGTTTAAAAAAGAAAATATATTTTAACCCTTATGTTTACACCAGGGCCTGGCCAGGCCCTTTTCGTTTTTTGTCGTGTATTTTTTATACTTCCTTAGAAGCTATAGTAATGATATACCACGATATCATCAAGGGTACATTTTAGAACAGTTTAGTTCACATTTAATTCTTTTTTTTTTTTGAAAGGGGTGTAAAATGTTTAGTGTTTTTAAAACTCTATTCATATCCGTACCACCTGGGTATGGCCAAACCCGCTACATTTTCTTAATATTTTAATACACTCACAATATTTTATAGTTAGAAACAAACGAATTTGTACATTAAAACTATAGAAAAAGTTGTTAAAAACAGGACTACTGATTTTTCGTTTAAAACAATAGTAATTTCCAATTATTTTTAATTGTTAAAAAATTAACTAAAAATATCGATAAAAACAAAGTACTTTCGTTTTATTTTAACTATTAAAAAATAATTTCTTAATCCGTTAAAATAAACGACGTTCGTTTTTTTTGACTATCAAAAAATTACCGAAAATCCATAAAAATAAAAGATTTTCCATTATTTTGACAATTAAAAATTTAACTCCCAAAACTTAAAAATAAACGATTTTCCTTTATTTTAACCATCAAAATTTTACTCCCAAAAACGTAAAAATAAACGATTGTCGTTTATTTTAGCTATCACCAAATTTAATTTAAAATAAATAAAAATGTATTATTTACATAATGTATTACATACTTAATAATAATATATGTTAGGATTTATTTTAAAAACTAAATAATAAGATTAATTGAATAATAATTAATTGAGCGAATGGCGCCTAACATTTATATGGCAGCATAACGAAAAAGGATGACCTTTGAGTTCATCTTTTACTATAATATGCAATAACTTAAAAAACTATGTGTTTGTAAAATAAAAGACAATTAAAATCTAAAGAAAAACTATAGTGATGGTAAATAAAATATTTGGTTTAGTACTAAAGTAAAAAGCACTTTTGTAAACATTTTGGTACCTTTTGATTTAATTTAATTGTTAAGGTACTCTTGCAATACTATTGCACATATTACTGACAATTTTATTATCATTCAATGTAGCCAACTCAATATTAAATATTTAACACATATCTTGTGCAGACACAAAACCTTTTTGATTTTTTCTAACCTTCCAATATGACATACACACGGGTAATTTGTTGCAAACTAGCAAAAGTTGCACAAGAATATTGCTTAATTTTAAATTTACATTAAACATTGATGCGCTTTATCTTGTTTACCTAAAAAACACTAGACTTTTGCCATATTGCTAATTAATTTTCTTGTATTCAAATAATCAGCTAACACATGTTCTATACTGCGAAAATTATAATCCTAACTTTTCGTTTTATTTATATATATTAAACTTTGTTATTTGTACATGAATAAAGAAACTCAGAGTTTTTACTCTATCTCTATCTCTTCATCTCCTAGATGTCATCTAATAGATGTGCTTTAACATATAAATTTGGAACAGTGAGGGAACTCCATCTCTGTTCTAATATGTACATTATGCACCGTCAATACTGCTCAAGGATGAGAAAGTGCAAATTTGCATCGTGTGCAAATAACCACGCTGAATACCCTCAGTAAAATAAAAAAGTAAAACAAAATTTACTGAAACAAAGCACTTAATCGCCAGCTGGGCCATTTTGGTACTTTTTGGACTGAAAATGTAAATAAGTAATTAATTTACCATCCCCAGTTCATGCATATGAAAAACGTTTGAGAGAACTTTTAAAAAAAAAGATTACTGTGATTTTTGTGTGATTTTTTTTTAAACAAGTAGATTTTTTTTAAACATGTAGATTTTAAACGAAAATATTAACTGCTACAGAAAATCCGTATTAATTCATAGTTTGTTTTTTAAATAACAGGCAAAAAAGTTGAAAAATATGTTTCTTTGTATTTTTAATAGTTTATTCAGTTAAAAACAAACTTTACGGATTACTTTTTAAATAAACTACAATCGGTAACGGGAAATATATTGTGAGTGTAGGTATTCCAACAGTTTCTTCCGAAATTTTGAAAAAATTACTTACAATTTTTAAAACAAAGTAAATGTGGCTTTTCAAAAATATTTTTTTTTTCAACTGAAAAAACTAAGAAGGTTGTGAATTGCAAGAAAAATTTATTTGAACTAACAATGTGCATGAGCTGCAAAGAAAATAATCAGTTCATTTGAAATTGTTATTCGACATAGTTGTTGCGTATAGTTTGTGTTTTGTTGATATTTAAAAAAAAAATGTAAAGAAATAATGAAGGGATAGAAGAAGTTGACTTGGTCTATCAGTCGAATTCACACAAAATTTTTATATTAACTTTTTCATATAAAGTCGTCTAGTTTCGTACCGGGTCTGGCTAGACCCTGTTGTAATGAATGTAACAAATCAACTTGGTGTAAACATAAGAGCTAAATATATTTTTCAATTAGAGAAAGTCAGCAGAATTAGAAATTTTAAATAATTAAAAAAATTCAAAGCCTAAATAATTTTGTATAGATAAAAGTTTTTAAAATTTAAGTTTTCGTTGTAGATGAAAATAATGAGAAAGTAATAGTTTTTCTATGGCTTAAATCTGATTTGTTTGCATTTTTTTAATCCTGCAAGAAAATGAATGTTGATGTCAATAAAAATTTTTAACTTTAAACGCAAACCACACACAATTGGTGTGTTTATTGCTAAAAAACGGTTTAAAATTGTAAATCTTTTTCTACTCAAAATTTTGCAAAACTTAAATCCGGAATAAAAAAAAATTTAAAACAACTTTGACAACTTTTTAATCAAATAACTATATTAAAATTAAATATAAACGTCATTTTTTAAATTTTTAAATCATTTTGGACCTCCTCCTATCCCCTGGTTATGGGCCTGGGTATATTGGACAACTCCATTTCTGTTTTGATTCCAGTGGAAAAGTATTTAAAAAAAAATCTGAAACAATAAAAGAAAAATGATAATGAAATACCATCATGACACGCAAAAATATACAAAAAAAAACTGTCGACGGACTAGCATCTACAAATTAAATACAGTGGTTTAATTATAATTTTATCAAGGTTATAAATTTTATGAAAAAATAAAAAAAAAAAAAGTTTTGAAATAATTTCATAGCTCTAAAGAAAATTTCATTAAATTTATGAAGAGATAAGTTGTGCAATAAAAATATTTGTTTGCCGTAAACGCAGGTTCCAATTAAATAAAAAAAAACAAGAATATTTATATTTTATAATTAGAGAAAAGGTCTCTGTTTATTTATAATAAATTTAATTACCTTAACAAGGGTTTTTTGCACGTTATGCCTTTAGTAGTTGAACAATAACTAACTCTTTTTACAAAGAAGAGTATAGAGAAAAGGAGACCAACAATGCCTAAAGGTATCGTTTACGGTTTACTCGTTAAAATCGGTGTAAATACTGCCATCAAAGTTGTAAAAGTGGGGAGTAAAAACAAGGTTTTAAGAAATAATTAACCCTACCAAGGGTAAGGGATACCAAAGGGGTACATTAAATAAAATTAAGCAAAATAAAGGTTTACGTTTAGACAATATTCATAAAATTTCTTGGATATAATGAAATTCTTCATTGAATCTACGAAAAAAATTCTATGAAATTGTTACATTAATATGATGAAGGAAACTTCGTTAATATTATGAAGAAACTGCGTTTTCAGTTTTTTATCATCATGTCTGAATTTAACTAAAAAGTAATTCAAAATTTAAATTTTTAAAAAATATTTTTTAATATTTGTAATCATTTAACGATGCCAATAATATGGGTATCCAATTAAAGGAAAGAAGAAGAAGAAGAAGAATCTTATCTTTTTTTAAAAAATCATTAGTCAGAACTTTCCCTTTTAAAAAAATTTCACAAATGACATTTTAAAAATTTCATTCTCTAATATACTTGACGATTTTAAATTCGTAGCGAAGACACAAACGGGGTTTCGTAGTTTGACATAAATTAATGGACGTCGCACAGTAGCGCCTGTAGAACAAGTGAGGTGGTAAAAATCAAAAATTGCACGTGCCCCTAAAAAATATAGAATAATTGAATTTTATAGAAATTTGAAATCCAACGATTTCAAATATGCCACTCTTATTACAATCGGATTTTTGGTTCAGAAGATATAGCCCTTCCAAGTTGACCGATTTTCAGTGTTCAAAAAAAAAAGAACATTTTTATGTAATTTTGTCCGCTTTCAGATGCAGAATCTCGAAAACTAGATAACGGATCGTCATTCTTTTAATGTTATTGATACATATATTTATTAAGAGAGATTAAAAAAAAAATTAGACTGTTTGCTTTGTATTGGTCCAGGTACTTTGATATTTACAAACTATCAATTTTTTCAATATTTCTCAACTTTGGTGGAAAATAAAAAAAACTATTAAAAACTATATTTGCCATATTTACAAAATAAGTTCTTTGATTAGTCCTTAACCTATTGCAAAAATTTCCAGCTGCCCGTCCTTGCCCCATTTTTTGCTAGAGGTAAAATTCGAAAAAAAGACATGGTTCAAAAAAGGTGTCGCATGCATTATTGGGCAATTAATGACATATAAACGCGAAAACCCATTCTTATTATTATTCATGAATTTTAAAACATGGCGTTGAACAACTCTAAATTATTTGACCTATTTAAGAAGTCAACCACAGCAAAAAATTTCGTGGAACTTAATAGTTTATACGGCAATATAAAGAGAAGCGAAAGTATAAAAATAATCTTTTCATGATGTATGCCACTCTAAATAAAAATGGATTAAAGCAAACCGTACAACTGAGAGATTCAATTCCAAACACAAGGACTGGCTTAATACTGATACCATCCTGGATACATTGACAGAAGATGAACCCAGCACATCAACCGGAAGTGTAAGAGGAAGGCAAAAAAAGGCATGGAGGAGTGTTCAAATTTACAAGAAAGAGGAAACTGGCTAAGTCCACCAATGATCTTACCACGGAACATTTATCGGAAGCGCTGTGTATAAGATATACAAAAATTGATGAAAAGTTAAGGTCTCACATTACAAAATCTGTTGCAAAAGCAAGCCCAATGCATCTTAAAGGATTAAGGAAAGCATTCCGACTCCCCCAACCGTAAACCTTAAAAATTATGCTTCCAAAGAAGCTTTGGCTTCGTTTATGGACTTAGAACTTTCTAAACAGAAATGTGAGATTCTACGGATTCTTTAAGGTAACATGGATCTGATATTTTACCCGGATACAAGCAAGTTTCGAAAGCCAAAGTAGATTGACGACCACTGCATACGGAGTTTACTGAAGTCTCTGTGAAAGCCAATATGCAGGAGCTTATGGACCATAAAGCAAAACGGGTGTTGGAGAGTCTTCCTGAAAATGTGCTACAAATTCTTTCTGAGAAACTGACATTGATCAGTAAATGGGGATGCGATGGATCATCAGGACAAAGCGTTTATAAGCAAAAGATATCTTCCGATGACCATAAAATATCGGACGGAAATGTTTATGGCATCTGTTGTTCCTTTGCGGCTAAAATCTGATTGTTTCCCTACACTGGAAAAATCAACGACCGATTGTCGACCAATAATGTTTCAGTTTGCAGAGGAATCGCCGGAACTCATAAGGAAAACAGTGAAGGATATTCAAGAACAAATAAAGAAGATTAAACCCACAAAGTTTGAAATCAGTGAAGGAAAATACATTGAATGTAGTTACGAGCTTCACCTGACCATGGTTAACGGAAAAGTCGTTAAGGAACTAAAAAATACAACCTCAACATTGTCATGCCCAATTTGCAAAAAGACGCAAAAGAACTTCGGCAATTTAAATGATTCTAAAAACGAAGAGAATTATGAATATGGAATCTCACCATTGCATGCAAGAATAAGGTGTATGGAGTTTTTGTTAAAATTAGCGTATACGCTTCCACAAGAGGGGGAACGTTTGATGAAAACACATCAAACAAAGATAATGAAAAGATCAGAAAGAATCGAATACAGGATGCGTTTTTTCAAACAAGTTGGACTAAAAGTAGACTACCCCAAGCACGGATACGGAAACTCAAACGATGGAAACACTTCGAGAAGATTTTTTGAAAATGATGAAGCTGTAACTCGAATCACTGGAATAGACAATGAAATCATTAAGAGATTGGGAACGATCTTGAATATTTTAAACTGCAACGAAAAAGTTGATTCTGAAAAGTATGGAGAATATGCCTCGAAAACTGCATCTCTTTTAGCAAACTTATATCCACAGAAGAAGTTGACACAGACAGTTCATAAAATATTGTCACATGAAAAAAGATATAATTGAATATCAGCCTTTGCAATTGGAGAGCTTTCTGAAGAAGCACAGGAGTCCCTAAACAAATTTTATAAAAAATATAGACTGCTGAACACTTTCAAATCATCAAGGTTAAGACAAAATGAGGATCTCTTCAACATGTTAGCAGCATCTTTCGATCCACTTATTTCACCACTGCGGCATATAAAGTTACGAAAAGAGTTAGAAAATAATTATAGTTCAGAAATGATAAGTCTTTTAGATATACCTTCCTTTACGGACTGTGAGCAATATTTTACAAAAAATTGAAAAATAAATAAAAAAAAATTTAATTTTTTCTAAAACAGTTTTAAGTCATAAAAGCCTTTAAAGAGACAAAAAAAAATAAAAAAATTAAAAAAAAATAAAAAATATTTTATTTTACATGTTATTTTACATGAGTTAATTTGCAATTTTCGTTATATTGATTGAATGCCTCGCTCGAACAAGGGTATTAAACTCCAAATCAAAGTGCTTAGGAGCAAAATAAAAAACAAGGGTAACGGTAATAAAACTAAATTTTAATAATTTTTTTCCATGATTTTTTTTAAAGAATATAAATCTATACACAGAAAAAAATTAGGTATTTGTCAAATTGAATTCTGTTACTACGACTCAAATTCGGATATTTCGAATTTCAGTCGGTTGGTACAACTCAACATTAGTTTTCCCAACAACGTTCGGTTAATTCAACTTTACATTAGCTCGAAATCCGGTTTAAACTAGATTTCGAAATCCGGTTTTAAACTAGATTTGGAAATCCAGTTCTCGTATCATTTTATACACTACCAGATGACCAAATCCAGTTTAAACTGGATTTCGATGGTAAATGTAAATGCAGATAAAAATTGATTTAGAAAAAAGTTTTGTCATTATAAATTTAATGTAATGTAAAAAATTTTAAATTTATAATCATGTTGCGTATATATGTACATATTTTTGACATATGCAAAAAAAAAAAATTTATTTTGATGTAAAAAAAATATGATAACAGTAGTAGAATTAACAGAAAGAGAGAGAACACGGCAACAGAATTTCTTGTGGTCACTCGTGAATAAATCCTAATATTATTCACGTGATTGAGTGTTGTAAAGGTTATTTGAAATATTTCGAAAATCTTTCTATCAACATTTAACAAACCCTTCTATTGATCTGTAAAATTGTGCATTAGTAAAGTGGTTGTGTTAGTATGCGTGATTAGAATTCAGCTCTCACAAAAACCTTCCCATAATATTTTCGCCGCATTAATATTTTCGGATTTGTAAAATACTATGTAATTAGCGAAATTTCATAATTATAGGAATTTATATTTTAACATTCAAATTTACAATAATTTCATTCACAAAGGTTTTAATTTTTGAATTTTTGTGATTCGTGATTTGTGGTGAAAGCATTTATGAGGCGAAAAAAACATTTTATATAATGAAAAATTGTATATGATGAAAGGAAAATTTAAATTGAATATAAAATATTATTCACTTCTAGGTGCTGGCAAATAAATATGACGCAATATTTTATTCACCAGACGCCTAGAGGTGAATTTGTAATATAATAAATAAATCAATTTATACACTCATAATAATCCATGCATAAAAATGGATTTTCGTAAAATGTAAAAATTTCGTTTATTTTACAAAAAAGTTGGTTATTTTGACATTTTTTCGTAATTTTACGCATGGATTATTATCAGTGTACAGAAAATGTAGATGCATCTTCACGTTTATATTCATATTTTTTAACCGTTTCACCGAATTTGCTCAATTTCAATAGGAAATTACTTGAGAGGATGTTCATCAATTAAATTGAGCATTCCCGCTTGCGGCTTCTCGCCGAATTTAGAATCATCAAGGATATTAAAGGATTAAATTATTAATATGGCATTTGAGAAATTTCTGAAATGGAAATTGTAACCAATAATTTTTTAAAAAGCCTTAAGGTACGTTCACATTAATCAAATATTTGAACAAAATATTTGTTTACATATTTGCTTCCAATTGTGTCAAATAAAAAACTATTTTGTTTTATGTTCAAACTATGATCAAATATTTGATGGTTTTTGTTTGTTCAAACAGCTCTCAAATAGTGTCAAATAAAATAAACGAAAAAATATTTGTCGAGCGTTCAGATTGAAACAAATATTTGTATTAAATAATTATTTAATCAAAGTGTAAAAAAACATAGATTTATTTAATGGAAAAACCAACTGTTTTTTAAAAAAATGATCACTCGGGATCTCTCTCGGACCTAGCATATTTATGTTATAAGGGTATATTAATACTCCTGTGGAACAAAAATTTTGTCCGTTTTGGTCTATCTCGCTTAGTTTGGAGATACTGAACATTTTAAAATATCGCCATTTTGTAAAATGGCTTGTATCTCGAAAACTAAGCATGATATCGCAAAATGGACAACATTTTTGCAAACCTTCACAAATACCACACTACCGACAACACATATGTGCACAGTGTTCCGATTCCAATCATTCCCCGTTTCATTCCATATCGTTCTATTTTGGACCAATGTTCCATTCTGTTATCGGAATGATTAAATTTTTATTTTCACGTACGCCATCACGATTGCTCCGATTCAAATCGTTCCCCGTTTCGCATATCGTTCCATTTTGGACCAATGCTTCAATCCATTATCTTAGTGATTAAATTTTTTTAATATCTATTTACATTTCAGTTTTTTTATAAAGCCTTTTATTAATAAATTTATTAAAAAAATTTATAATTGACTATTTTACCACCTTTTATTTGCCATTGTTTGTTCCTACATTTTTTTTGTAAGATCAAATAAATATTTGCTCAAATCAGAAGAAAATATTTGATAGCTAGTGTTCACACTATGGTTAAGTTTGTCAAATATTTATTTGAATGCAAATAATTTTGTTTGGCCAAAATCAGCTGATTTGCTGTTTGACACACAAAAATATTTTGTGTTCAGATTACGGCAAAGAAATATTTCATGTTTTTGTCAAATATTTGACTAATCTGAACGTACCTTTAGACTATTACCTTTTATTTGCTAACCATCACGGTGCACCTTAGTCGATTTATGTAAAATTTTGGGTGTTACTCCAATCAGAAAGCGGATTCTGTTTTTAGATGGTTTAAAAACTAGTTTTCAACGAAAAAATCTAGGTTTCTCTTTTTTTCCCCCGCCAATCAAAGTTTTCAAAACTAGGCCTGTCTTTTTTTAATTGTTCAAAATGACAAAAAAAAAACAGTTTCTTTTTTGTTTTTCATTAATTTTAAACTTTAAAGTGAAATAACAATCTCCCGTCCCTGGAAAATAAAAATGTATATATTTATATGAAAACAGATTTTATAAGCTTTCCAATGACATATAATTTGTTCCAAACTGATAAGTATTTTTTGGGAAAATTAAAACTAACAAAATTAATTTTTAAGCCTTGAAAATAAGATTTCTTTGCTTCAAACAGAAGTTAGTTTTATTATATCAAACAAAAATAAGTTAAACGTAAAATAAAAAGTGAAATTAATTGTTCAAATTGACAAAATATAGTTTATTTTTTTTTTGTTTTTCGCTAATTTTTTTATTTTAAGTTAAATAACACGCTCCGCTCCCATTTATGATTTATAAGTTTTCTAATGCCACATAATTTGTTCCGAACAGGTAAGTAATTTTTTAGAAAATTGATGCCTACAAATAAACGTGTCTTATAAAAAATTCAAAAATTATCGAATCAGCTCACATATCTCAATCGTTGCTTAATTTTTTTTTATACAAATCGGTGAGGTGCTTCTAAACTAATGATAAGACAAATTTTAAAAATGTTGATCCACCTAAATTTTTTCAGTTTTCTTTGGAAAATAGTTTTTAGACCATTAAGAAATATAATCCGTTTTCAGATTGGAGTAACACGAAAATTCTATTTAAATTGGCTATAAATATTTACCAAAATATTTAAAAAATATAAACTTCAAAGTCCCTTTTAATGGAAATCAGACGTGATGTGCAAAATGATGAAAGCGCAATCGGACTTTACGTGGTCTCTACACTCATAATAATCCATGCTAAAAATACGAAAAAAAATGTCAAAACTACGAAATATTTTGTAAAATGAACAAATATTTGTGTATTTCACGAATGTTTTTGATATTTTAACATTTTTTCGTATTTTAATGCATGGATTATTATCACTATAGCTTTGCGGATATATTGAGATTATTTATGTATGTGTGAAAAAAATGGAATTTGCTTCAGAGTGAAATCGATTCAGTGATGTACCTCAATCCGTCGGTCCATCAAAAGCCGGTGGCATTATAGTTTTTTTTTTGCCAAATGTTTTTTCTGCTAAATGTTTGTCCCCGAAGCTTTTCTCCGTGATACTTGTTTCTTGAATTTGTTTTCAATTTTTGTTACTTTTACACTCGATATAGAGTAAGTATACAAATTTTCGGCACAGCCTACTTTAATGCTTCCACTTCTTTAAATTCAAATACTAATTTCATTTTATTCGAAAGTTTTTAAACTACGGTACACAAAATATTGATGGACATGTTTCATTATAGAAATGTAATGAAAATTTGAAAAAAGTATAAAACTCTGACATTAGTTGCATGACACACGACTCGATTCATATGTATGTATGTTCCAGTCTATTTTCTATCTTATTTAGAATTTCAAAACGTCATATAAATGACAACACACAAAGGTGATTTTTTTATAAATATTTACCTGGAATATTAAGTGTGCAGTAGGTAAAGTCCCGTAGTATATATTAAGTAATAAATGTGTTTTGTTTAACTATGCGTGGTAAATGTGACGGACATGTGGCATTGTGATATTTTAATCGTCATATTTGTATGGTCTGGTCATTAAACACACATACTAAACATGCTGTAATTAATTAAATAAATAATAGTTTCAAAGGAAATTCAGTTTTTATTTCTTTATTTAACAACTTTTCATACTCAGGAGATTTAAAAATTAAAATAACTTATTTTTCAAACAAAAACTGGAAAAAACAATTCTGGAGAATTTTTTATTAAGCAGCTGTTAATAATACTAGAGATAAAATGTTTTGAGAACTCTTTTTAATGATTAACTTCTTAAACAAACCCTACATATCGAGCCATGACCGCAAAAACATCTTAAGCGACATAATATTCGATTTTCGTTTTATGATGGAAATCGATAATTTACACCATCAATTTTCACCATCTTTCAAATTTTTAGAGGTCTGTGAAATACCGCTAAGAATTTACAGCAAAAGCAATTTTAACTTAAGTACACATTGCTAGTTTGTTTACATTTTTCGTGACAGCGAAGTGTAGCTTAAGCTAAAATTCTCTTTAACAAGTTAATGAAAAAAGTGGCAAATTTCAAAAATATCAAAATATAAAACAGTTTTGTGAAAGGCGTGGTAGAGAAGAATGAGTGTATTTTCTAAAAATCATCTCATTGTAAATTTTCAATTTTCTGAATCAGACTGCGCAGTTTCTGGTATTGAACCTTCGTCGGTGACCCTGTTTTTTGAATTTTTGAATAATGTAATATTTGTTATGTTTTTATTTGTTCGATTGCGTCTATATGAAATTTTCTGTGCTATCGCTGATCGTGGTATAGATCAACTGATTTCTGATGCCACATGCACTCGCACTACACGTTAGACAGAGCGCTTTAGCCAACTGATCTATCATCAGGTCGAGTTTTGTTGTGATTAAAACTAGTTTTATTCAGTACACGGTGTTTTTGTTCTTGCATACATAATCTCAGAAGTGCAACTCCAACTCCAACAACACAACAGTTCTATTTTTAGAAACTTACCTCACTCTAATGTCCATAGTTTTATTATAAAAATATTACAATAATATACGTATATTATATTAAACAATGAAGCCTGTTGACTCTATTCATAGCACTATTGAATCTTCCATTCGCGATAAAACTATTTGGGACCGTAGTGAATGGTATACTACAATTTCAAATGCACGTACTAATCCAACAGGTTATTACTGCATTGAAATGAATTACGTTGACTTAAAAGATTAAAAGACATAAACTCAGACGATGTTTCCCAAATATCGTTTCTAAATTTACGTTCCGCTTATTTCGAAAATTTAACCCTATAATGGTACTAAAATATGGCTATTGGGATAATTCCGAAATAAAGGAATACGATCTCAACTCGATTGCACGATCTAGACGGAACTCTAATATTGTCGGAAATGGACCTGTTCCAATTTTTGATAATATTTTAAAAATGTCTGCAGCCAAATATAGAGATTTAAAAACACTGCGATAAAAACTCTATTCCCGGAAAATTCCACCACGAATATTTAAATTTGAAATATGATCAATCTGTCAAAGATTCAGTAACTGAAACTGGCCAAGAAGACTATTTTTGTACTAAAATCTGTTTTTAAAGATATTTCTTAATATATGTACGATCATATTTTCTACCAAAATCATTAACTTCAAAGTTAACAAGTATAAGTTTTATAAATATTAGCATTAAGTCGATTTTAAGTTATTTTTATTGTATGTTACATTTCATCAAACCATTTAAATATATGTTTTAAAATATTAATTTTAATTTTTCTTTTTAAAATGTTATTTTATCTAACCGACAGAACTATAAATACTAGGTTACCAGCATGACAGCGAAAATAGCTTAAGCGACATAAACTACCGTGATCTTGTAGATACGCAAATAAAACCACATGCATTATATATGTCCAACAAAACAATGTTTATATACCGAATTTCAAGGCATTACTTCAACTTAAAGCGAAGATAATTAAACAAAACCTTCTCCAGTAAAATTTTCTTTTTGGCGCTTAAGCTATTTTTGTAGTCATGGCTCGATATATTAATCATCCAAAATCCATATACATCCATATACAATACCACCACTGCGTATGATTAATATTAATAAAAGAAATAATACGTGTATGGGCCACTAGGCGTATGAGTGTTTTTAATTTACCTCTAAAAACATTAATGAATATTTTTCCTCGCTATGAATTAAATATTGAATCACTTAAGAAACCATACAAATTTTAACAATTCACTAACTAAATAACTACCCACTAGCATTAAAGTATTCACATAAACTCATTTTAGCAAATACGTAAATTTTATTAACCCTTTAATTTCTTTCTGGCAACAAAATTCAAACCCTATATTTGGAACGCAGAACAAAGAAGACATTTTTAAAATGTTTGTTAAATTGGGGCGTTAATAACACAGCGCTACAAAATTGACCGCCAAAATCGGGAAGAATACTACCGACCATTGATTCTAAATATTTCGACCACCATTCAGGTCTTTTCAATTATAGGCCAGATTTTTCTCAAATTTCCACTAAAGTTTTGCATGTTTTAATGCAGTTTTTTATACAAAAAATTATACACTCAGGGAACTTCTGCTTTAAAAATATGTAGTTGTTTGAATTGTAATACAGTTTCTTTATTTTTAATGTAAAAGTCAGTCATTTGTAGAACAAATTCAATTTTTTACTGACCTCGTAGTTCATTTAGAAAAACAACCCACATCAAATGAACGTTTTACATTTGTTTTTATAGTAGTTTTTTGTTATTTAAAAAATAAACAAAATAAATTTTTATTTATTTTTTACTTAAATGTGGTTCATTTTTAATTCAATTGTTAATATTTTTTTGAACATTAAAAAACAAACGACAATGTTAGCTGAATTTACTGAAATGTAAGTCGTCCTTTCTTTAAGTAAAATTTTATTTGTTTTTAACTACATTTGCAGTGGTCTTTACCTCCACAGTATTCTAAGTGTATAAGTCAAATATTGTATCTTAGTTTTTTATTGCAAATACATAAAAGATATTTTATTAACATTAGGGTGTCAAATTTTGTCAATAAATGCGCAGCACTAACAATTAAATCTGCGTTTTTTCTCAGTTTTCACTATACTTGACCATTTTTGCACAATTTATCATCCCATTCCGCAATCCATCAAAGCATTTTTGTGTATAAGCAAAAATATATATTTAAACTATTATTTCGTGTAAAAAAGAAACAAAAACGTGCCTAAAATCTATATGACAGCATTGCGAAAATGGACAGCCTATGAGTTAATTTTATAGTCTAAATGAAAATAGCTTAACAAATGATGGGTACCAAATTAAGCCAAAAAAATTTATATTTTCGAAAGTTATTTTACCAAACACTCTCGTTACAGTGAATATAAAATAATTTTAAATTTTATTTTAAAACTACTACAAATTTGTGAACATTTTTTAATTAAATTTGAAATTTTATTTGTAATCATTCAGTGTAATTATAGTGTTTGTTGATATAACTTTTGAATATATAAACTTTTTTGGCTGAATTTCAGTACCCATATTTCCATTTTATACTATAAAATGAACTCATACGCCGTCTTTTTTTCGCAATGGTGTCATATAGATTTTTGGCACTCCGTCCTTTTTCGCTATGCGGTCATATAAATGTTAAGCACATTTCGCGTTTTTCCCTACAATGGAAAAAAAAATTCTGGAGAATTATTTATTAAGCAGCTGTAACGACTATTAGAGAAAAAATGAGTTCTTGAAATTAGAAAATTGGGAACTCTTTTTAATAATTTACTTCTTAACCAAACCCTACATATATTAATTGTCCAAAATCCATATACATACACATACATATACATATTCATACATTAATATTAATAAAAGAAATAATACGTGTATAGGCCACTAGGCGTATGAGTGTTTTTAATTTTACCTCTAAAACATTAATGAATATTTTTCCTCGATAGGAATTAAATACTGAATCACTTAAGAAACCATACAAATTTTAACAATTTACTTACTAAAGAACTACCCACTAGCATTAAAGTATTCACATAAATTCGTTTTAGCAAATACGTAGATTTTATTAACCCTTTAATTTGTTTTTGGTAACAAGATTTAAATCCTATGTTTGGAACGAAAAACAGAGAAGGCGATTTTTAAATGTTCTTTTTCGCTATGCTGTCATATAACTTTCAAGCACATTTCGCGTTTTTCTCACGAACCGCACATTATTGTTTTTTTTTTTTCTTTTTTATATGAAATAATTGGAAAAATGTATTGATCGATTGTGAAATGATAAATTGTGCAAAAATAGTCAAATATAATAAAAACTGAGAAAAAACGTGGTTAAAGGTGCACACTTTTTAAACAAATTTGATACCCAAATATTAATGAAGGTCTTTTATATATTTGTCAGAAAAATCAGAGAAAAAATATAATAAATAAATAAAAATATTGCCCGAAATCCACTCACCAGTTGAGTTTTTCAAATTGTAATATTTGTTCTCTGAAGAAGTCACCCAATGTGGAGACGAAATATTGGAAATAAAAAATTAATATATAAATGATCTTAAGCTCGTTTAAACTAAGAAGAATAAAAATTATAATTAATTATAATTGAAATGTTAATTCTGTAAAGCACTAATTGTTATTATTAGGGCAACCAAAAAAAATCTCTACAAAAAAGTGTTTTAAACCTTGAAAACATTAAAAAAAACGTTAAAATTAAAGAAAAAACATTCAATTGTAAAAAAAACCTGTTCGACTTTTACTAAAATTACTACTACAAATAAAATGTTTTTATTATATGGGCTACTTCAAAAATTCACGACACCTTCAGAAACCGACTATATAGGGCTTTAATTTCTCAAGGTTTTTTGAATTAACAGAAACGTTGAACAGAGTTTGCAAGACTATACGTAAAAGATATTACATGAATATTACAAAATTTTGGTTTCACTAGTTAATCACCATAAAACTGCGACATAGAGAATTATTTTTTAGTTAATAAACCTCCCAGTTCTAGTGACTAAATTTTGTATTGGTTTGGATCTGAAAGTTAAAAACTATGAGAAAAAAAATGAAATGAATGAAAAAACTCTTGTAAGTTTTAAGTAATTTTTTAATTTCTCGACGTTTAAATGGCCATCAGTTATTTAGACAAACAATGTTTATAGTATTCCCCTAAAGAATTGATGGCCATTTAAACGTCGTGAAATTAAAAAAATGACTTAAAACTTACAATAGTTTTTTCATTCATTTAATTTTTTTTCTCATAGTTTTTCACTTTCAGATCCAAACCAACACAAAATTTAGGCACAGGACCTGGGAGATTTATTAACTAAAAAAGAATTTTCCATATCGCAGTTTGGTGAAAAGTTTTATGGTGATTAACAAGTGAAACCAAAATTTTCCGAATTTTAAACTGTTGCAGTTTTTCCACATGGTTTTTGCTCCGTTTATTGGAATGGAATCTTGAGAAAAGTATTTTAAAAAAGTGTAATTTTATAAAGTTTTAGGTATACCAAGTTAATGTCAGCGCACCAATAACGGGATGCGGACATCACAAACTTAAAATGAATTCTTGTAAATTTTTTGAAAACGTATTTTGTTTTAGTATGACATGCACAATTTTATTTGAAATTTCCTAGCGTATTGCGTGAACTAAGTATCTTAGTATACTGCACTTCCGAGTCAAAAAGGTACTTAAAATTTTCAAAACGGTAAAATTTTATGAACTTTTTAAAAATTATGCTAAATTAGTAAATCTTTTTGTTCGCATTTTTTTTATAAAAAACATGGCTTGTGAACATTTTGAGGTATCTAGAGTGAATTCTTATGACGGACATAATATAAAGTGCAAACAAATTGTTTTTTATTCACTCCCAGCGAGTACAGAGACAGTTTTTCCAAACACATTTCGCTTTGTGACAACTAAAACACTGTATGAATTCCGCCAAAACGTACATCAAATACAATATTTTAATGAACTTAATACTACAATCGATAAGGCATCAAAAAATTTTAAGGACTTTAATGTTTATGGAGCAAACAAAATTTTCATAACCTCAAAAAGCATCCTTATATAAAAATTTTAATTTGTAAAAGTATTTAAGTATTTGACATGATTTCCTGCAAATAAATAACCCTAAACCAAACTAAATATCATTAAACCGGCAAAAAAATGCATGTTTTCCAAAATAATCGCGGTTTAATTTTTGAGTTATAATATATGAGAAAACACTGTTTTTAGTGTATTTTTATATTTTTTGGTGGTGTAATGTATATTTTGAAATGTGCTAAATTCAATGAGATTTATAAATTGATTTTTTTATTTAATCTAAGCAAAAACTGTAATTTTCATATTTTTAATTTGCTTGAAAATTAAAACCACCATAATTTTTGTGCCGTTAAATACAAAAGAATAACGCGAATGGATTTAGCATGCTTAACCAGCGGCTAACATATACATAACATATGTTTTGTTAAATATTCTACCTCAAAGTGTCTAGAATTTTGGAATTTGTCAAATTTGTCAGAACAAAACGTGCTTTTTGTACATTTAAAATTTTTGGGAAATTGAGGTTTAATTATTTCACCCCCTTAAAAAAGTGCATGAACCTGGAAATGGAAACAAGTTTTTTAGTTATCAAAAGATGCATCAAACTGTCAAAGGTCAGCACATTAAATGTTAAGGTTGTTTTATATCTAAAAACTTTTATAATGGAAAAAGTACGTTTTGTTAAAAAAAAAGTAAAAAGCACGTTTTGCTAAAAAAAAGAAAAAAGAACGTTTTGGTCTGCGTTGTTTTTTATACGATAATATTTTGACGGAATGTTTTTAAATATGATCAACTATATAAAAAAAAAATATATGTATTGAAATTACCCAGCCAGAAATTAACAAACATAGAAGTATTCTGAAAGTACTACGTATGGTAGTTGAAACGTTACCATAGCAACATGTTTTTAATGATTACAGTGTTCTCAGGGCACTCAAATGATAACCCAGATTTACGGTCTCATGTTGGTATTTTAGAGTATTCTTAAAACGTTACAAAAACCAAACATAAAGTAGTTGTAAAGCGCTACGTCTTTTGTTTTTAAAAAGCTTTCAAAACATTTGAAAACCCAAAAGTATAATGATTTTAAAGTGCATTTAATGCAACAATTGACTGCTTTCATAGAATTTTAAATACAAAATGTGGAATAATTTTCCAGTACTCCAAATACCGAAAAGAAAGTAATTTCCCAGTGCTAAAAACACATTAATTATTTTTTTATATTTTATTAGTAATTAAATTTTTTTTAAATAATAAAGTAAAAAAGTTATTACATTAAAACGTAATTGACAAATACGTTGATTTTTCATGGTGTAGGGTTATGCGGACTAGACTAAAATACACTCACAAAAGTTTTACAGTAGCATCTACTGAAAAAGACTGTAATTTCAGTTTAAAAGGCGACAAAGGTAATTACAGTTAAAACAAATGTAGTTGTTTTTAACTGTTAAAAATCATCTAAGAAATGTGGTAAAAACAACTACCAATGTCGTCAAAACAACTGACAATTTTTTAATACAAACATTTTGAAACAACTGTAAAAATTAGTAAAAACTACTGTTTTTGAAGGTTATTTTTTTGGTATTTTAAAAAAAAAATAAATTTTTTTTTCTTCATTCAATTACAACAAAATTTAGTATTTCCAGCATCTTACTTAAAGTCTCAAGTCAACATTCCAAAACAACTGTTAAAAATTTTAGTAGTTTTCGTTAGTTGTTTTTGAAAACAACTGTCAAAATAGTTGTTTTGCATTATTTCATACAAAAACAACTGTAATTACAGTTAAAAACAACTACTACTAATTACTACACAAACAACTGTCATGTAGTAACTGTAAAACTTTTTTGAGTGTATCCACATTTATAAGTTGTATTGACTACACTATTTTATCAAAATTCCATAGATATCATTTTTATTTCAATAAACATCAGTAAAGTTTGTTTAAAAAGTGCTATTAAAGTAATTTAAATATGTTTTTTTTCAAACGTTCTCAGAAAGTTTTGGATTTGGTATATTGTATGCTTTGATAGTACTTAGTTTTTTGAACCATCATGAATTTCTGGCTGGGTAAATATGTTTTTTCTTGTATTTACTACAATGTTATTTTTTTTTGGTTATTTCATCTAAAAAACACAAAAATGTTCTCAAAATTACACTCAAAAAAGTGTCTTAGTAAGATTGATTGTTGTAAAGTGTTACAATGTTTCTTTTTTACACTACAATGTCAATTTTAACTCAAAATAAGGACAAATAGATAAAATAAAAACTCAAATATTTTATTTGACATTAAATTGCAACTAAAACATTTCTTTCTTATACTTATATAGATCTTAAAATTTTTAAATATAACACTTTTTTAAATTTATTAAAAGATTTTCCACGTCTTTTCTTTTTTCAGCGTTAATCCAGCGGCCTGTTTTAATTTCATTCAGCCGAGAAATTGAAAAAGGTGTTTTTTCCCCGTTTCAGCAAATTTAAGTTGCTATTCCTTTCCTCTGCGGATTCAAATTTACAGGACTCGAAAGTTTTAATTAAACAATTTAATGTGCAACTTTATGAAATATTTTTCTGAAATGTTATAGG